>OZ023206.1:7739908-7909788 GCA_963995525.1 Escarpia spicata | reverse complement strand
AAGTTACGAATTAAGTAGCGTGGACCCCTTACTACTTACCCCAACAAGGACCCCACCCAATAGGGAGTAAATGAAAGAAGAAGTCTCGTCAAGGTAAATTTCGTGGAGCTGCTATCATGTGACAATTACGAACACGGTCACATGACAACATAGGGCAGCCACAGTGATGTCAAGGAAAGAACACAGAAGGTCTTGAACGCTCCATCGAGTCTAATATTTGGATTCTGACAGGTACTACCTCTACTTTTTGATAATAACATTGATGATTATGTACACTGATCAACCCGTGAGTGTCAATGTAGATATCAAGATGACGACACCAACCTGGAGCGAGGACACGAGGGTGACTACACCAACCTGGAGCGAGGCTACGAGGGTGACTACACCAACTTGGAGCGAGGCCACGAGGGTGACTACACCGACCTGGAGCGAGGCCACGAGGGTAGCGATGGCGAGCGACTGGCTGAAGGCCGTCTCGGCGGCTATGGCGACGCTGTAGTCGCAGTACGAGTGCTCCAGGTTTACGAGTGCGAGGCTGATGAAGCCTACGACAGGAATGAGGAGAATGGACATCAGTCGGACGGCCTGTCGCCTGTCGTTCTTGTCACTCTCCAGAACCGCCTCGTCCAGCTCATCGAAGACACGCGCGTGACCACTCAGGCGGCAGCAGCACCAGCTACAGTTGCCTGCCGGTGGACGGGACAAGTCGTGCTTGGCATGTTTGTCCCATCCAAAGTGTTGGCTCATCACGTCCGCTGATGGTTGCTGGTCTCAGCGGACGGCGGCACACTCGCTGTGACTCTGCAAGACGTGACTCTCGTTGTGATTTCACGAAACGTGACCCTCGTTGTGACTTCTCAAGCCGTGACGCGTCGAGACTTCACAAAACTGTGACACTCGGCGTGACTTCACGAGATGTGAAGCGTCGTGACTTCACTAGACAAACATTCGTCGTGACTCCAGAAGACGTCACACTCCTCGTGACTCCGCGAGACGTGACTCTCGTCGTGACAAGACCGTGACACCCGCGGTGACTCGCGTCCTGTAACAAAAAAATGACTTCTTCCAATGTTAAACTAGTGTTTATTTTTGGCAGATTACGCGTTATATTGATAGGTTTATATAACCTATAATACTTTCGACAGCGGCCGCCTGGTTACAATTATAATGTTGATAATATCCCAAATCACTGGGGTCCACCGATCATGTCGTACGTCAGTGCACTGCCTAGTTCTGATAGCCGTTTCCTGTAGGAATTGTTCACTCTGGAGTATCTGATTTATGTACACTTATCAAAGAGACTGGCATGAAAGTGTGTAACCTAAAGCGTGCTGTAGTACACAGGAAACAGTCTTTATGAAGACTAAGTTAGTTAAGTTATTAAATAAATTCTGATCGGGATATGGCGCCTTGCAAGCGGCAAGTCAAGGCAAAGCGACACTTGGTGTGCGATCACTGCCACAGCTGGGTAGATTTTGCATTGTCCGGCTGTGGGAAGTCATGGGCAGAAACCATGGAGGAAGGATTCACCTTTCAGTGCATTGGGTGTTGGAAGGTGGAGTGTCTGCAGAAGGAGATAGTTAGGTTGACAGATATTGTGAAGAGAATGGAGATGGGAATTAGCAAGGAGGCAGGTCGAATGGAGAGAGACGACAGGGAGAGAGGTGAGAATACTGTAAGACTGAAGGAGAATAGCAGTGGCAAGAAAACTGAGGAAAGGAGATTGAGAGGAGGGAAAGTGATTGGAGGGGAAGAAATTGGAAAATCGACAACAGAAAACGTGACAAGCGTGAAGGTGACAGGGAAGAAAGTCACCGTAGAGAAGGAGGGAGGGAAGATGCAACGGGAGAGGAGAGAGGAAAATGAGATGGGACGAAAGAAGGGACGAAAGGAAGTGAGAGCAAATGTGATAGAAGAGAAGTTGATAAAAGGGACGCTGACAGTAGGAAAGGTGACAAAAGAAAAAGCGACAGGAAAGAATGGATCGGAAGAGAATGTGACAGGAGAGAAGACGACAGGGGGGAAGACAACAACCAGACAGATGCAAACCGAAGAAGGAGCTATTCTAAGGCAGTGATTGAGGGGGCAATGAGGAAAGAGAGGGTGTTTATGGGCGACTCCATTATGAGAAAGACGGACAAGACACTGAGCGAGGGGAAGGACGTCGTTGTTTGTTTACCGGGGGCTAGGATTTAACATGTGACTGACAGGGTAGAGAAGGTATTGGGACATGGCAAGGGGGGGTCTATATTGGTACATATAGGAACAAATAATGCAGACAGAGAGGGAAAAACTGCGATAGTACAGAAGTATAGACAGTTAGTGAGGAAGCTAAAGAAGACAAGAGTTGAATAGGTTATTCTGTCAGGAATTTTGCCAGTAATGGGAGGAAGGGGGCAACGTATAGAAACTGAAAGAGGATGGCGATCAATGCACTAGTTGAGCAGATGTGTGAAGAAGAGGGGGTGGGATTCACAGATTTATGGGGATACTTTGTTGGGAGGGAAGATATGTACATGAGAGATGGCCTCCATCTTAATGGAAAGGGGGCAGCAGTTTTCTCAGAGAACCTGCTGCGATCTGTTGACAGTGGGACAGGTTGCATCTATTTAAACTAGATTCGCAGGGGGAACTCACAGAAAAGTCTGAAAATGGAGGCATAGATAAAGACAGCACAAATAAATCAGCAAATAACAGTCTGGAATACTCTTCTGAAGCTGGATATAAATGTGTTTGTTTAAATGCAAGGAGTCTAGTAAACAAAAGAAATGAACTAAACATTATGGTAGAAGATATTAACCCTCATATAATAGGTATTATTCGATTGGACGTGAGACCATCGACCGATGTCACCGGCTCGGGACATCCGCTAACTCATCAACTTCGAGACCACGAGCCATTATCGTGAAATTTACAACCTACCAAGCACGCCAGAAAGTCTTCTCGATGAAACGGCGACTGAAAGGTACCAAACTACTCATCACGGAAAACCTCACTAGACGCCGCAACGAGCTGCTCTCCAAAGCCAAGTCGCTGCCCAACGTCACTGCCACCTGGACGTCTGACGGCCGTATTGTCTGCCTACTCGCCAGTGGCAGGAAAGTCTCCATAACCACAGACCAGGACCTCCGCCATCTCGACCGGCAGTAACTTCATCCAACCGAACAATGCTATCGGACGATAACACTAATTAGCCATGGCTAGACGAGCACTGAAATGCTCGTTGTGCCAAAGTGTGCTTCACAGGAGATCAGCAAACTTAACACAAAATCAAATGTCATGCCAAGGTAAAGATTCTGTTTATTTATATTGTAACATGTGTATAGACATTTTTCCATACAGCACTGTTAGCGATGATGAATTTAAATTTATTAACTCTGATATGAATGTTAATGCCGCTATATACAATATCTATGATCAATGCTCAGTTTTCGGCTTTAAATCATTTAGCATGTCTGAGTACAACTGTGGTGATTTTGAATGTGACATTGACCCAAACAACAACTTCTTTAATACTATTTCTACACGCTGTGACTATTACACTGTTGAACAATTTGTTAAGAGTGAAAACATTCAGAAAGGATTGTCCTTCATTCATTTCAATGCTCGGAGTCTCAAGGCAAATTTTGATAAAATTAGAGATTATATAACTGAACTAAACACCCCGTTTGACATTATTGCTATATCGGAAACATGGTTAGATTCTGAAGATTGCTCTGATATACTGTTGAATGGGTATGATGTTATTTACAGAAATAGAAACAATAAGAAAGGTGGCGGAGTGGCTATTTATGTTAACGTATCAATTGAATTCAAGGTAATACAGACCATGTCTATGGTAATTGATGATGTATTGGAATGTATTACAGTCGAATTACGTATAGGTAATATGAAAAACATCATCGTTAGTTGTATATATAGAGCGCCAGGAACTAATATAGATATGTTTACTGATCAACTTGAATCAATGATCAAGACAGTTAGGAACACTAACAAAACAATATTTATATGTGGTGATTTCAATATAGATCTTTTAAAGTATAACACCAACAATGGTACAACACATTTTGTGGATATGTTGTTTAGTCTAGGTATATATCCCTTAATTGACAAGCCGAGCAGAATTACAGATCACAGTGCAACTTTAATTGATAACATTTTCACAAATGAACTGAATAATAGTATTACTAGCGGGTTACTTATAACTGATATTAGTGATCATTTACCTGTATTTTGTGTTTGTAATTGTTCACATATAAATAGGATCACTGTAAACAAATACAGATGTATCAGAAAACTGAGTGATGATTGTATAAAATCCTTTAACAGTGATCTTTCTGCTGTAAACTGGGATACGGTTTTAAATGAATCCGACGCAGATATAGCCTACACTAATTTTATGGACATATTCACCAGCTTGTATGATAAGAATTGTCCAATTAAGAAAATATGCATGAATACACCTACCTCAAAGAGCAAACCCTGGTTCAATAGAGGTTTGCGCAATGCTTGTAAAAAGAAAAATAATTTGTACAAACAGTTTTTGCGGCATAGAACAACAAAATCTAAATGTAAATATTCAACTTACAAAAATAAACTTACTTCTATTCTTAGATTTTGTGAAAAAGAATATTACAATAAATTATTAGTCAAAGAAAAATATAATGTAAAGGGTACGTGGAAATTTTTTAATTCAATTATAAAGAAACGACAACTACAGTCATGTTAGCCAAACTCTTTCATTAGCAATGGTAGATTGACCAGAAATACAACAGATATTGTTAATGGTTTCAACGATTTTTTCGTAAATGTAGGACCAAATCTTGCAAAAAATATAAGAGTACCAAATGGAAATACAAGTGTGCTTGATTTTTTACAAAATACGAACACCAACACCATGTTCTTACCTGGGGTAGAAGAACAGGAAGTGATGAATATTGTTAACGGTTGTAAAAACAAAAAATCTACAGGTTATGACAATGTTGATATGATAATTGTTAAAAAGGTAATTTCCAATGTTGTAATACCGTTTACTCATATATGTAACAAATCATTTAGTAGTGGTGTATTTCCCAGTAAAATGAAAATTGCCAAAGTAATTCCTATATTTAAGGCAGGGGAAAAGAATGTTTTTACTAACTATAGACCAGTATCTCTACTTCCGCAATTTTCAAAACTATTAGAAAAATTATTTAATTCTAGGCTAGATAAATTCATAGAAAAGTATGACATTTTAAACAGCAGTCAATATGGGTTTAGGACAAAAATGTCAACTTCAATGGCTCTGTTAGAACTAACTGAAAATATTACTGCTGCCTTAGACCAAAAGAATTGCACAATTGGTGTATTTATTGATTTAAAAAAAGCATTTGATACAATTGATCATAATTTATTACTCCGAAAATTAGAGGCTTATGGTATCAGAGGGATGGCCAGCGAGTGGCTGAAAAGTTACTTGTATAACAGACTACAGTATGTCAGCATAGATGACTGCAATTCAGATTTATTACAGGTGTTATGTGGAGTACCACAAGGCTCCATTCTGGGTCCAAAATTATTTATACTATACATAAATGATATTTGTAATTGTTCAGATATACTAAAATTCATTCTTTTTGCGGATGATACAAATATATTTTGTTCTGGGAAAGATCCAGCCCAGCTAAGCAAAATTGTCAGCGACGAACTACAAAAACTACATATCTGGTTTTCAGTAAATAAATTATCCTTAAACGTTGCTAAGACAAACTACATGTTGTTTACCAACTATAGTAAAACAACAAATATTGATATAAAAATCGATAATACAACTATTGATAGAGTATATGTTACTAAGTTTTTAGGTGTCTTAATAGACGATAAGCTTAGCTGGAAAGATCATATAAATATGATCAAGTCTAAACTAACAAAAACTATCGCCATTATTTACAGGGCTAAATATTTATTAGATAAAAAGTCGCTTTTTATACTATATTGTTCATTATTTCTCCCGTATTTATCATACTGCTGCGAAGTTTGGGGAAATGCGTATACAACATATATTAACGGTGTTTATATATTACAAAAGAAAGTTGTACGAATAATATGTAAGAAGAATCCACTAAGCCATACTAATACATTATTTTATGATCTACGCATTCTTAAACTTTATGACTTAATAAAATTAAACATTTCTATCGTAATGTTTAAAGCTAACAATAAGTTGTTGCCTGATAACCTTCAATTCTTTTTCAATGCCAAATATACTACACCCTATGTAACACGCAAAAGAATTAAACTAAAACATGTTTATGCCCGAACCACGTTAAAGGCTAAGTGTATATCTGTGTATGGTATTAAATTATGGAATTGTTTAGACGAGCACATAAAGAGATCACTTACTGTGAGAAATCTCAAAAAACAATATAAAAATTACTTAATTGAAGAGTATAAGTCATGTAATTAATTTCGTTATTATTGTTAAGGTTCAGAAAGTATTTGGAAGCACGATTGTAGTAGTGGTCTCACTTTAACAATAGCATTTTCTTTATGTTACTAACACTGTGTTTAAGATTATGACCATGTTATAATGATGTCGGGGAAAGTGCATAATAAGCAATGAGCTTCTACTTTCCCCCTTTCCATGTTGAACTGTGTCAACTATAATATGTATATATATTGTATGTTGTATTCTCAATTGGAAATAAAGAATTGAATTGAATTGAATTGAGGTATAACCGAATCCTGGACCACCACCGATATATCAGATGCTGAATTGGCACTGACAGGATATGTAGGGTTTAGAAAAGATAAAATAGGAAGAAAGGGAGGTGGAGTTATTTTATATATTAAAGAATCTATCCAGGCTTATGAAATAAAATTAGAAAGAGAAGCAGCTTGCGAAGAAGCTGGTTGGTGTAACATAGTTACAGGAAACTCAACGTTAACAGTTGAGTTAGTTTATTGAAGTCCAAACATAAGCATAGAAGAGAATGAAAAAATACAAAACGCTATAAGGGAAGTAAGCAAACGGGACTGTATTATTATGGGGGATTTTAACCACGGGCATATACAATGGAAATCTGTACAGAGTATGGGGAGTGAGGACCACAAGTTTTTAGTTTTAGTTCAAGATACTTTCTTTTCTCAACATGTGCTAGAACCAACCAGGGGTGAGAATGTGTTAGACATAGTTTTGTCCTCACAGAACGAATTAGTTGACAATGTCAAGGTATGTGAGCCACTGGGGAGTAGCGATCACAACCAGATACATTTTACTACCAAAGTAAAATCAGAAAGGAATAGTAAAAAGCAGTATAGGAGACATTTCCACAAAGGAAGGTATAAGGAAATGAGGAAATATTTAGCAAAGATAGACTGGAATAACACACTGAAAAATAAGACGGCAACAGAATGCTGGAATATATTAAAGAGTGAAATTAAGTGCATAGTCGATAAATTTGTACCCTTCAAAAAACAAGGAAAACGGTCCAAAAAGAAACATTTATCGAAAGAAGCCATTAGAAAAATTAAGTATAAACAAATGATGTGGAAGTCATATAATGTACTGGAAATGATGAAGACTACAACAGTTATAAAGAAGCACTTAACCAAGCTACAGCTGAAATTAGACATTCAAAGAGAAGCTATGAACAACAATTAGCTAGTAATATAAAACATGACAGCAAGAGTTTTATGCGTATGTTCGAAGCAAACAGAAAGTTCAAGATAAGGTCGGTCCTCTAGAAGATAGTGCTGGAAATATAATATCAGAGGATTCTTAATGGCAGAATACCTGAATGAGTACTTTAGTTCAGTGTTTACCAGGTAAGATATTAGTTCACTGCCAGTACCAGAGTTTAAGTTCAAGGGGGCAGATTCAGACTATTTAGGACAATTAATTGTAACCCCGGAAATGGTAGCTAAACAAATAAGGGCTATGAATGATAATAAATCACCTGGAGTGGATGGTATTCCACCCAAACTACTATTGGAAATTGTAGTACAAAAATAGTATAAACAGTTTTCAACTTGTCTTTAGAAGAGGGAGTGGTTCCTTTAGAATGGAAAGAAGCAAACATTATACCGTTATTCAAAAAAAGTTCGAGAAACAAGTCAGAGAACTGTAGACCAGTGAGTTTAACATCAGTGATTTGTAAATTATTAGAAAGACTAATTAAAGACTAGATAAAGGTGGATTTTCTTGTTAAACAAA
This sequence comes from Escarpia spicata, assembly GCA_963995525.1. NCBI lineage: Eukaryota > Metazoa > Annelida > Polychaeta > Sabellida > Siboglinidae > Escarpia > Escarpia spicata. The sequence goes on along the minus strand of OZ023206.1, from coordinate 7,901,594 downwards.
ACTTGATAAACCCATCTCAACATGGTTTTTTTTAAAGCGAGGTCATGCTTAACAAATATGTTATGTTTTTTTGGAAGACATCACTAAGTGGGTAGATGAGGGATCACCAGTAGATATCGTCTACTTAGATTTTCAAAAGCTTTCGACAAAGTACCACATCAAAACTTACTGCTTAAACTAAAGGCCTGGATCAGTATTAGGACCTATATTATTCTTAATATATATCAACGATTTGGATGATGAAATAACAAGCAAGGTGTTGAAATTTGTGGATGATACAAAAGTGTTTAGAAGGATTAAAAGTGATGGAGATAGACAGCATTTACAAGATGATATTGACAGGTTGATCAATTGGTCGGAAAAGTGACAAATGCTGTTCAATTTTGGGAAATGTAAATGCCTCCACACAGGACATGGGAACGAAGAGGTAGAATATACAATGGGGGGTACTGTACTAATTACTACTGTAAAAGAAAAGGACTTAGGGTTAACCATTAGTGCTGATATGAAGGTTTCAGAGCAGTGCAGAATTGCAGCTTCAAAGGGAAATCAAATCCTTGGATTAATTAGGCGAAACATAACGTATAAGGAAAAAGAGCTAATAATACCGCTGTACAAAACAATAGTTAGGCCTCATTTAGAATATTGTATTCAAGCGTGGAGGCCATATCGCAGGAAGGACATAGATATGCTAGAAAGAGTGCAGAGGAGAGCAACTAAAATGATACCAAAACTGTGGGATCTTAGTTACGAAATACGCCTAAAAAATGCGGTTTAACAACACTAGAGACCAGGAGATTGAGAGGAGATCAGATAGAAGTGTTTAAAATAATGAATGGTTATGAAAATATTGATAGAAATATTTTTTTCTCAGTTAAGAAAGAAAGAAAGACTGGAGGACATGAACTTACATTAGCAAAGGAGCAGAGTAGATTGGATATAAGAAAGTTTTCATTTTCACAAGGGATTGTAAATGAATGGAACAGATTACCTGCTGATTGTGTGGGTGCTAATAGCGTGAATATGTTTAAAAATAAAATCGACACATACCTCAGACGGGCGGGATACACATAGATAAAAGGGTCGGACTCTCGATAAGCCAAAGTGCTTCCTTGTCCACCTGCCACCTAGAGTTAATTCTCTGGGTGGCAATATTGTTAAATCTTGTTAAATCATGAATGGCACGAATGGCACGAATGGCACGAATGGCACGAATGGCATGAATGGCATTCACTCAAGACTCTTAAGTCCAGATATCAAGGTAATGACCTCCAAGTCCTAATCAAGTCTCAAGTCGTTTCTTTTAATTCCAAATTAAGTCACAAATCGTGAAAATGGGCGACTCGAGTGCGACAACAAATTTGCTTAGTTTATGTACCCAAAAAAAACGCGCCGCATTAGCGGCCAACAAGGCCGTCGCAGACACAGAACACGACAGAGAGCGCGGTAGTGCAGTTATTAGCATACCCGCCTGGCGCCAGCGCTCTGAGTTCAATACCCGGTCCGAGCAGGCATGGTATATTGGTTTAAAAACCCGACTCTGAACTTTGGAGACTGTGTATCCCGAGTGAATCGGAGATCACGTTAATGTTGGTCCCGTCTCAATATGGGACGTAAAAGAATCAGTGAGGACGACAAGCACCCTGGCAGAGACCCTGGCAGAGACCCTGGCAGAGACCACCCTCAGTGTCAGCAGAGTGAGGTCGGCTTAGCAATAATGTTCTATAAAAGACTGACTGGTCAAATGAGACCGAGCGGATGCTCACCTTTGTAGCTGAAGACGATGAGGTCGGGTGGCCGTCTGTTATTTGCGCCAGCCGTCAGGAGCTCTGCCTCTCACTGCGTCGTTTATAAACGCGCTCTCCGGCACGAGACGCGAAAGCCGCACGGAAGTGACGTACCCCGCGATTATGCAAAGCGTAGTTCTGGAAACAACACATTTTTTTGTTTCCCAAACCATAACTTCTTCTTCTGAATAATGTAGAAGCCACGACTTCCGGGAAATGTACCACGGATTTGTTATTTTTTGGTGCGCACGCTCTCGTTCTCCACTCCTCTCCCAATCCTTCCAAGTCTCTTTTTATACAGTCCTCCAATTGCAGTCTAGGTCTTCCTCGCCTCCTCTCCCCCTCTACTCTTCGGGCATCAGCTTTCTTTGCCAACCGTTCTACTCCCATTCTCTCCACATAACCTTTTCATTTTCAACATTCATCTGATATACCATCAAATACTTCCTTTTCTCAAGACCCATTCTATAGGACATATTTTTAGAACTAAACCCATAAGCCTTACTTTCCAAAAGTTTGCATTTAGACCCCTACTACTTTTATATAATAACAACATTTATAAATAGTTTGATTTTATGCTTAATGAGAAAAATAGACACAGTTGATATATAAGTAACCGAGTAGGTGATGACGCAGGGGATGAGGCTCACCAAAACCCTCCAACTGCACTTCTTGCCGAAATACTGGGGGGCTAAGCATATATCTAGCTCCCACCAATATATTGGGAGTCTCAGCCCAAAGACTTCCGGTTCCGATATAGGTCTACAATGTTATTGTACTAGTTTATACCCATTGGTGTCGTTAAACCACCGGTCAGCCCTCTCGGCATTCTGTTTGGCCATTGGTCGTGTCAAGGTTGCTGTGTTTCAGGAGGGTGTTTTATAGTTCATTGGGTTGTCCTCTTCTTGTTTCCCTGTCGCCAGGGATGAGACTAGCCTTGATGCCCTTCCTCGATTTCAGTTACCGTTTCTTCTTCTTTTCCCTCACTGATCTTGCACTGCTCTCTCCATCAACTGTCACCATTCCCTTATATCTTTCGCTCTTGTTCTCCAACTTCTCTCCCAATCCTTCCAAGTAGCACTTTACACAGTCCTCCTCTTCCTCACCTCCTTTTCCCCTCCACTCTCCGGGCATCTGCTTTCTTTGCCAACCGTTCTTCTCTCATTCTGTCCACATACCTAGCCCACTTCAGTCGACTCCTCACTAGCTTCTTCGTAAGGGTTTCTTTTACTCCAACCTTCTGCTTCAGCTTCTCCATCCTTTGCCAATCACTACTTTTCACTCACTCATTTAAGTATACTGCCGTCGAAACCTGACAGTCTGCGCTCACCGTCAAGTGTTTGACGGTTACCGGCCAATAGGTATCTAGAGTAGCTAAACCAACATTAACAATGAACCGAGTAATTGTACTGCAGTGTACATATGAAATTGTTCAGATTATTTGTGGCCACTTTTGTGTATGGTTAAACATTTACGCATATTTTATGTAGAATGGTGAGTACATCATGCCAGTTTGCTATGGGCAAATATCAGACAGTTTTCTCGAGTCACGAAGTTCACTGAATACGTCCGTTACTACTCTTTGGTCAATGGACTCAAAGACTTGCTGGTTCAGTTGACAGATGGCATGCATCGTCATTGTAATGTTCTCAGCCTCGACAGAAGCAGCTACTGCAGTCCGCTCTAAGACAAAGGTAAGTTCTTATATAGCGCAGTATACAGACCTCGAGACCGCTCAAAGCGCTTCACACTGAACTCCCTGGCAGACCTATTCAATCGAACATTATCTCGACTTCTCTGGGAAGCATTCGCCAGCGCTGCAATTAATAAGCGAACACTATTCGTGCACAAACATCCACCACTGTCTAGAGCCAGGTACTCATTCATACAGCTGAGTGAACTGAAGCAACGTAGAGTGAACGAACTTGCCCGAGGTCTCTCCATAGAGAGTCTGACGCTATATACAATGCCCCACAGCGCTACACACAGTTCGAACCCGAGGTCTCTCCATCGAGAGTCTGACGCTATATACACTGCCCCACTGCGCTACACACAGTTCGAACCCGAGGTTTCTCCATCGAGAGTCTGACGCTATATACACTGCCCCACAGCGCTACACACAGTTCGAACCCGAGGTCACTCCATCGAGAGTCTGACGCTATATACACTGCCCCACAGCGCTACACACAATTCGAACCCGAGGTTTTTCCATCGAGAGTCTGACGCTATATACACTCCCCCACAGCGCTACACACAGTTCGAACCCGAGGTTTCTCCATCGAGAGTCTGACGTTATATACAATGCCCCACAGCGCTACACACAGTTCGAACCCGAGGTTTTTCCATCGAGAGTCTGACGCTATATACACTGCCCCACAGCGCTACACACAGTTCGAACCCGAGGTTTCTCCATCGAGAGTCTGACGCTATATACAATGCCCCACAGCGCTACACACAGTTCGAACCCGAGGTTTCTCCATCGAGAGTCTGACGCTATATACACTGCCCCACAGCGCTACACACAGTTCGAACCCGAGGTCACTCCATCGAGAGTCTGACGCTATATACACTGCCCCACAGCGCTACACACAATTCGAACCCGAGGTTTTTCCATCGAGAGTCTGACGCTATATACACTCCCCCACAGCGCTACACACAGTTCGAACCCGAGGTTTCTCCATCGAGAGTCTGACGCTATATACACTGCCCCACAGCGCTACACACAGTTCGAACCCGAGGTTTCTCCATCGAGAGTCTGACGCTATATACAATGCCCCACAGCGCTACACACAGTTCGAACCCGAGGTTTTTCTATCGAGAGTCTGACGCTATATACACTGCCCCACTGCGCTACACACAGTTCGAACCCGAGGTCTCTCCATAGAGAGTCTGACGCTATATACACTGCCCCACAGCGCTACACACAGTTTGAACCCGAGGTCTCTCCATCGAGAGTCTGACGCTATATACACTGCCCCACTGCGCTACACACAGTTCGAACCCGAGGTCTCTCCATAGAGAGTCTGACGCTATATACACTGCCCCACTGCGCTACACACAGTTCGAACCCGAGGTCTCTCCATAGAGAGTCTGACGCTGTATACAATGCCCCACAGCGCTAGACACAGTTCGAACCCGAGGTCTCTCCATCGAGAGTCTGACGCTATATACACTGCCCCACTGCGCTACACAAAGTTCGAACCCGAGGTTTCTCCATCGAGAGTCTGACGCTATATACAATGCCCCACTGCGCTACACACAGTTCGAACCCGAGGTCTCTCCATTGAGAGTCTGACGCTATATACACTGCCCCACTGCGCTACACACAGTTCGAACCCGAGGTCTCTGCATCGAGAGTCTGACGCTATATACACTGCCCCACTGTGCTACACACAGTTCGAACCCGAGGTCTCCCCATCGAGAGTCTGACGCTATATACACTGCCCCACTGTGATACACACAGTTCGAACCCGAGGTCTCCCCATCGAGAGTCTGACGTTATATACAATGCCCCACAGCGCTACACACAGTTCGAACCCGAGGTTTTTCCATCGAGAGTCTGACGCTATATACACTGCCCCACAGCGCTACACACAGTTCGAACCCGAGGTTTCTCCATCGAGAGTCTGACGCTATATACAATGCCCCACAGCGCTACACACAGTTCGAACCCGAGGTTTTTCTATCGAGAGTCTGACGCTATATACACTGCCCCACTGCGCTACACACAGTTCGAACCCGAGGTCTCTCCATAGAGAGTCTGACGCTATATACACTGCCCCACAGCGCTACACACAGTTTGAACCCGAGGTCTCTCCATCGAGAGTCTGACGCTATATACACTGCCCCACTGCGCTACACACAGTTCGAACCCGAGGTCTCTCCATAGAGAGTCTGACGCTATATACACTGCCCCACTGCGCTACACACAGTTCGAACCCGAGGTCTCTCCATAGAGAGTCTGACGCTGTATACAATGCCCCACAGCGCTAGACACAGTTTGAACCCGAGGTCTCTCCATCGAGAGTCTGACGCTACATACACTGCCCCACTGCGCTACACACAGTTCGAACCCGAGGTTTCTCCATCGAGAGTCTGACGCTATATACACTGCCCCACTGCGCTACACACAGTTCGAACCCGAGGTTTCTCCATCGAGAGACTGACGCTATATACAATGCCCCACAGCGCTACACACAGTTCGAACCCGGGGTCTCTCCATCGAGAGTCTGTCGCTATATACACTGCCCCACAGCGCCACACACAGTTCGAACCCGAGGTCTCTCCATCGAGAGTCTGACGCTATATACAATGCCCCACTGCGCTACACACAGTTCGAACCCGAGGTCTCTCCATTGAGAGTCTGACGCTATATACACTGCCCCACTGCGCTACACACAGTTCGAACCCGAGGTCTCTGCATCGAGAGTCTGACGCTATATACACTGCCCCACTGTGCTACACACAGTTCGAACCCGAGGTCTCCCCATCGAGAGTCTGACGCTATATACACTGCCCCACTGTGATACACACAGTTCGAACCCGAGGTCTCCCCATCGAGAGTCTGACGCTATATACACTGCCCCACTGTGCTACACACAGTTCGAACCCGAGGTTTTTCCATCGAGAGTCTGACGCTATATACACTGCCCCACAGCGCTACACACAGTTCGAACCCGAGGTCTCTCCATCGAGAGTCTGACGCTATATACACTGCCCCACTGCGCTACACACAGTTCGAACCCGAGGTCTCTCCATCGAGAGTCTGACGCTATATACACTGCCCCACACCACTACACACAGTTCGAACCCGAGGTTTCTCCATCGAGAGTCTGACGCTACATACACTGCCCCACAGCGCTACACACAGTTCGAACCCGAGGTTTCTCCATCGAGAGTCTGACGCTACATACACTGCCCCACTGCGCTACACACAGTTCGAACCCGAGGTCTCTCCATCGAGAGTCTGACGCTATATACACTGCCCCACTGTGCTACACATAGTTCGAACCCGAGGTCTCTCCATCGAGAGTCTGACGCTATATACACTGCCCCACTGTGCTACACACAGTTCGAACCCGAGGTCTCTCCATCGAGAGTCTGACGCTATATACACTGCCCCACAGCGCTACACACAGTCCGAACCCGAGGTCTCTCCATAGAGAGTCTGACGCTATATACACTGCCCCACAGCGCTACACACAGTTCGAACCCGAGGTCTCTCCATTGAGAGTCTGACGCTATATACACTGCCCCACTGCGCTACACACAGTTCGAACCCGAGGTCTCTCCATCGAGAGTCTGACGCTATATACACTGCCCCACAACGCTACACACAGTTCGAACCCGAGGTCTCTCCATCGAGAGTCTGACGCTACATACACTGCCCCACTGCGCTACACACAGTTCGAACCCGAGGTTTCTCCGTAGAGAGTCTGACGCTATATACACTGCCTCACTGCGCTACACACAGTTCGAACCCGTGGTCTCTCCATCGAGAGTCTGACGCTATATACACTGCCCCACAAAGCTACACACAGTTCGAACCCGAGGTCTCTCCATAGAGAGTCTGGCGCTATATACACTGCCCTACTGCACTACACACAGTTCGAACCCGAGGTTTCTCCATCGAGAGTCTGACGCTATATACACTGCCCCACTGCGCTACACACAGTTCGATGTCAATGGATGCCTTGATACCGAAAAAGAGACAACCCACTGGACACCTGAAGGAGAGAACCCTGGATGAGGAAATGAACGTGGCCGGGAAGATCTGGCACGAACTGAGCTGGCTCGCCTAAGACCGTTCTGGATGGATGACATTTATGCGACGAGTATTAGTAGGGTAAGGGTAAGGAGAATTTACAAGAAATAAGAAGAGAAAGCGGCAAGATAACAGAACTTGTTACTTTCTCCTCTGACGCCGCGCCGAAGGTGCCGCTGTGTATAGATTAATTCTTTACTGAAGTGGCCAAGCGTCGGCCCGTGCACGTGCTGCTTGCCGCTACGGCCCGCGGGTTCCCGTGGGACGCCCCGCCCGCTGTTGTATGCAACCGTTCCAGTCGATAACCGTGCCATTTCTGGCCGATCACGCGACCAGGCGAACCGCAACGCACAAAAGACTGACCAAAGGAACAAGAGCAAATGGTCTGTTTACGGCCTTGTCGAATTCATCGGATGTATCGCGAGGACACCAGTGGTCTTGTAAGTAAGATAGTGTATTGTACGCCAGCCGGCATTATTCACAAAGCTGAAAGGATATCTGTACAGAGGCGACAACTGGCGAAGACTAGACACGTCTATTGATTTTCTCACAACGAATGAGTTAGTTAGAATGTGAACCGTGTCGATAGATCGCTGTTTTGGGGATCCATTTCTTGCGCTCTTCTATAATAACGGCTTCCTGTGTTAATAATCGCGTTGTAATTGTATAGTGCCGTTACATATTGTAACATTCCATGTAACATCCCATGTAATACCCCGTGTAACTCCCACTGTAACTCCTTATGTAACACCACGTGTAACAATCCGTGTAACACCCCATGTAACTCCCTGAGTAACGTGGCCGCGACTTCCGTCTGGAGCAAGAATAACATGTTGTTACTTTGTCTGAAATGTGTATACATGTGAAATACCGTTATTTATAAAATACCACGCATCCTCCATTGTCGTATGTTGTTAGAGTGACGTCACCTTATTGTTTATTTATTTTTCACAAATATAGGGCTTTTACCTGTTGTAACCTAAGGTAGCTATGCAGTGTATTAATACGCTAACACTGGGGACAGATCTACCAGTTGGCGATGTAATAATAACACGAAAGTAGTTATTTGGAGCTGTTAAGTAGCGGCGGTTTTACTGTTGCTGAAAGCTACCCCCAGAGGACGCCACTGTGCAGTACGTTGTTTGTTCCTGGTCATATTCAGCACGCCGTAATTGTTGAATGCAGATATTAAATGATCAGCGTACACGAATTTAAAGGGAGCCAGTCTGTTTCACTACCCAACATTAGCCAGCGTAGTAATTTGCAACAGGAAGTTTCCCGTGTTGAACGTGGGAAAATGGGAAATGTTGAACATCAAAGGATATTGTGACAAACTTTATTAGCAATACAGCCGAGCCGGGCTGAGTAAGTCTTGATTTTGGATGTTTAGTTTACCATTTGAACATGTCCGAGGCGTATCATCCAAATTGTGAACGTTGTTACAGGTTTACTAAACACAATTTGGTGGACAATATATCTTCAACATAGTTATTATAGACTTAAGAATATTATATTAATTAATTAATGAAAAACTATGAACAGACTGTCCCTTTTAAGATAAAAGTTATGTAACGGTGATACATTTTTGCTTGGTTTGTTGCTTCATGAATGGGGTAAGTTAGTAACAATATCAGTAAAGAGTACCATTATTTAGTTCATTAATACCACGCAGCCTCTCCGTTCACTTACATTTAAGAATAACATATCGCTGTGTTGTTTGACGTCTACAGATGCGGCCAGCATATGGATAATAACGGACCGTCGTGTCAAACTGGCGGCTTCTAGAAAGCACACGACCTGAACTACACGTGGACACGCTTACATCCCTTACAATGTCCACCCCACCCCATACCCCCGACAAGATGCCGCGGCGACACCTGGCGCCAATCAAGGACGATACGTGGACAAGAGAGGTGACAGACGAAGTTTCCACCGTGGCCGTGGAGAGGAGAATGACTGCCCTCAGTGGTCGTGGCCATCGTACTGCCCGGGTGTATGACGCTAGTGTCGCCAGTGTCGCCGACATGAGAGACCAACAGGTGGGTGACGGGTGAACATTTTTGCGGGTGATATCTAAGCATATTCTATACTATAGAATTCTACAGAATCTGTAGTATCCTATCGTTTCTATAACATATTAATTTCCTACGCTCTGTGAATATATATATATATATATACAAATTCCACTCTATAGAGCAAATCCTTAGCGAAACAATCTTCAAACATGTATACATTGTTGTAGGAATTTATATATTTATATTGAAGATTGTTTCGCTAAGGATTTGCTCTATATAGTGGAATTTCACTATTAAGGTCACCCTCAAGACAGGGCAAAAGTAAGATGTATAGCTAAGTGTCCGTACGCGCGGGACTCATTTCTACACTTTACTTTTACAACGAAGGGCGACCTTAATTGCAAGGTGGCTGTGTTACCAAGGTGACCGCAATACGAGGTTCTTCTCTAGTATACTGTGTCGTATTGTCTGATAGGAGATGGAGTGTATCGTGCGAGACGCGGCCGGCTACCAGCGCTCGCAGCTCGTCAAGATGATCTGTCTGATGGCACTTCCCACCGTCACCCTCGTCGTCATATCCATGGTCGTAATGACAACATCACTAAGGACAACCAGCTCCACCCAGACGCTCAACGACCACATCACGAACATGGTGAAGCTGGCGAAGCTCCTGGAGGCAGTGCAGGTGGAGCGGGGGGTGTCTACAGTGTACGTCGTGGCGACCAATTCCACGACCTACGTCGACAACCTCACGGAGGCTAGGGAAAAGATGCTACAACGTCTCTACGACGTCGGTGACAACTTGAAGGTGTCGCTCAACGGGCACGTGTTCACGACGACGGAGGAGGCACTGGAGTATCTGGTGAAGTTCCGCGCCATGGTGGAGGAGAGGAAGACGACGCTGAGCGACAGCATCTACTTCTACACCAACATCACGACAGCCCTGATGCGGGCCATGTTCCAGAACATTCAGATCGACGACATCGGGGGCGTGTGGACCAAGTTCACGGCATACATGTTCCTCTTGCGTGCCATCGACAAGCTGGGCATACAGCGAGCGCTCGGGGCCAGCTACTTAGCTACCTGCGACATCACCACGGGGAACCGGTTCTGGGTGCGGACTCTGCAATCGAACAGCGACAGCTTCATCGGGCTGGCCATGGAATACTACCCGGTGCTGGAGTCGACACACGAGACCGGGCTCGTCGATCTAACCCCCGTCATCAGGCGTCTCTCCCAGGCCATCGGCGAAGTCCTCGACCCCAACACGACCCCCCTCTGCCGGCATCTGTCGGACACGGAGCGAACCGATGTAGCCATGGACTTCTTCAACGATATGACGTCGTACATAGCACACTTTCAGGAGATCGGCACGTCGGTGCTCACGGATATCGTGGATAACGTGGAGAAGGCGTTCCATGATGCGACGGTCAATGTTGTCATCTACGCCATCGTGGCGGCGTGCGTCCTGCTGTTGTCGGCCGCACTCATCGCCTGGTACGTCCGCAAGATTCGCGGCATGATCATGCAGATCCGGAGGTATGCCGCGTCGACCACAGAAAAAATGAGCGAGGTCAAAGGTAACGCACAACGATTCTCATTGGCTGATGTGTTGCTCTTCTTCTTCTTGCTTCCTTGTGGGGTCCGTGTCACTCAGTAGCGCCTTCTGCTGTTCTCGTTATTTCCCTCCATCTCTGTATGTTGTCCGCAATGACCTTTCATTCTTGGCTGTTCACACCTGCCCTCCTAAGGTCCCTTTTCATGTTGTCGATCCATCTCCGCTTTGGTCTTCCTCTTCGTCGTTTGGTTTATTGGTGTGCCAGAATATACGGTGCAGCGGTCTTTACACGTTGTAAAAACTGGGTAGTTTGTTTCATCACAAAATATTTTTGAATATATACGGAGAAAGAGCACAGCTCTAACATGTTTTATGCCGATTCTGTTAAAATGTTTTGTTTAAACACGTGTACTGATAATCGTCATTGTCACAACGTTAGGTCGTAAAACAATCATCGCTCTAATAAAAATAAAAATAATAAAAATTCCAATACCATAGCCATTAACATTACCATTGTTAATAACATTACCAATATCACAGCTGCTACTGCTACTGTTAGCGCCGCCGCCGCCTCCTACACCACCACCACCACCACCACCACCACCACCACCACCATTACCACCACAACCACCACCACCACCACCACCACCACCACCACCACCACCACCACCACCTCCACCACCACCACCACTACACCATAAAATCGCCAATGACAGTCGCGTCCATTGCCTTTACAGAAGAGAGGAAGAAGACGGAGCGACTGCTCTACCAGATGCTTCCTCGCAGCGTGGCGGATCAGCTCAAGCAGAACGGCAGCGTGGCGGCCGAATACTACGACAGTGTGACCATCTACTTCAGCGACATCGTCGGCTTCACGGCGCTGTCGGCGAGGAGCACGCCTGAACAGATCATCGACCTCCTCAACGCACTCTACAGGTCAGTGTCACGTCTGTTTCTGCGATAGTTTGTCTTTAGGTAGAAGTGCCAGAGCAGGAGGCCATACAGTAAATATAATATATATGCTAGAAAGAACACAGAAGAGAGCAGCAGAACTGGGAAAGCCCAATAAGCTTCCCTTGCCATTGTCCAGGACAAACACGTACACTCGTTCTTCCCCTCAGCCATCCTGTCTGTGGAACAAGATCCCCCACGAAGCGTCCCCGGGCAGCACCCTCACAGTCTTCAAAGCTGTAGTTGAGGTCTGGGTGAAAAATATTAGACCCATCCTCTTAAAAAACGAAAACAAATTTTAAACATGTTGTTTCATCCATCTACTATTAAATCGGACTGTGGAATATTCATCTGTACAGAGGTCACCACATTAACGTGAAGAAGAAGAAGAAGAACTGATACATTAGTTACGTGAAACGCTAAATAAAGTAATGCAATTTTAGCAACCCTGCAGAACATTACGATAGTCAATGCACACGTCTTTAAATTAATCCAAATAGGAGCCTACAAATAGAAATACACCCTACCTCCAACAGCGACGAGAATTTACCAAATGTGTTTGATATTCCATCTGTCAGCATGTTCGACTTGACGATCGACAAGTACGACGTATACAAGGTGGAGACGATCGGTGACGCGTACATGGTGGTCAGTGGACTTCCGGTGCCCAACGGAGACGACCATGCCTGTGAAGTAGCGCGCATGTCGCTCGATCTTCTCGAATCCATATCAAGTTTCCAGATTCCGCACCTCCCGGGCGAGAAATTGGAGCTGCGTGTTGGACTCAACTCAGGTAATTCAAAAAGTCGTGATGGCATGTACGTATGTGTATGTTTGACAATGATTTTGTGGAACTGTCGCAACCTCCAGCAACTAGAGCAAAGTACATTTCAGTGGTAAACAGTATTGCGAGTTTAAAAGGTGGCAGTCTGTTCTTAGTGTTTTTTTTATTAACTAATATATTGTTCTTAAGACTATATTAACTATGTTGATTGTGTTTAGTAGGTCCGTAACAACGTTCACAATTTGGAAGGTACGACCCAGGAGCATGGTCAAATAGTAAACAAAACGTCTAGCTTCAGAACAATCTTTATTGGCAATACGGCCGAATCGGGCTGAGTTAACTGCAATACCCTTTGGTTTTCAACGATGTCCCATTTTCCCACGTTCAACACAGCAGACTTCCTGTTACAAATTACCACGCCTCCTAATTCCGGGTAGATGAACTGACTGGCTACCTTTAAATAATTAAGTATGCTCATACACCTAATGTGTGTTAGAGGATGTACTACAATTGATGAGTGTGTGGGAGGAAGTAACAGACAGGCGGACAGCGAGCGAGGGTGACGGAGAGTTGGATAGTTCGGAAGGTAGAATGAGAATGAGTTGGATTAAGCTAGGATTCCATATGTTCGGAAACGGCGTGCGGATGCGGCACGCGGCAAAACAGTGAATATTAATAGTACAGCGGACGTTTTTGTCATGCGGATGCGGAAAATCTAGTAGCTCCATGTAGCGATTCGGATCGTGTCCGCACAGGAATCGGATAGGAAATTCCCATTCCCAAACATACGTCACGTCACTCAGAGGTATTACCCATTCCGCATGTCGCATCCGTGGATGTCCCCGTACACATGGGATCCTAGCTTAAGACTGGAGCCCAAACAGTGCATGTTAATTAGTGTTAGATGTTGTTCAATACCGTTACACCGTGTTAATCGTAACTTCAGTTACATTTCTGTTAAATAACTGGCTGGAAGTGGCGCCGTTTCGATAGAACAATCGACACAAAAGTGTGGTTTGAACAGTTGTGTATTATTTAAATAATAGTTGGTTGTTGTGTGTGACAGTGTGCGTCCATTGTTGCAGGCGACTGTATGGCGGGAGTCGTCGGCATTAAGATGCCGCGCTATTGTCTGTTTGGTGACACCGTCAACACGGCGTCAAGACTAGAAACATCGGGCCAAGGTTAGTGACAACATTATCACCATCACAATACGTTGCATTAACTACTATTCTTGATCATCACATGATTTGATCATTGCCGGGCTTAGGCACGGGGTTTAGGCGGATCCAGAGACGGTAATCAAGGGGGACACAAAAGGGGGGACATAAAAACATCCACATGCGGCCCAATCAAATTTTTCGCGCTGTTCGTATCAGGAAGCCGGGGTAAGGGGGGCTGTTGAAAAATGTTCGCCGCCGCGCTGCCGTAACTTCAGTAACGGGGGCACATTCCAAAGGTCTAGGGGGCACACCACTGTAGCCCAGGCATAGCGCGGGAAAATTTCAAAGGTCTAGGGAGTGCCGTCCCCACCAGGCTTCCCTGGGTCCGCTTATGTCAGGGCGGAGCAGACGGGACAGTCGCCCAGGGGCTCCCACAACATAAGTTTATGGAGGCCTCCACAACACGCCTTTTGGGGGTAATTCCTTTCGAGTCGAAACGTTCTTAGCCGTAACTTGAGTGCTTCAATATTATGTAAATTTTAGTTCTAAGTGGACAAAAGTCTAATTTACTGTGAAGTCCTTGTTGTAGAAGGTAGGAATGAGTGAGAACTGTTGCACGAAACCCGGCCAATCATTGCCCAGGGACTCCACTGTACTAAATCCGGCGCTGGGTATGAGTGCTTCTTGGCAAATGTAATGACCCCCTTCGTATTATTATGATTTGAATATTTTTCATATTTTACCTGTTGGGTCACATTATGATTACATGACAAATTAATGGGTGAAAGACTAGGTTTATCCCCCTTCCGATATCCTAAATGCGCCACAGTTTACGTTACCTGCAGAGGGAAGCATCATTTTACGGATGCTAATATTAGTAATCCTATCACGTGATCCCATTAGCGCATTACTCCCGATCACAATAAGGTTCTGGAAATTGCTGACAAATTGCGCAACATACACACAATCTACATTATGGTGCATGTTTAGTAAATCGGTTGATTGATTTGTTTGATATATTTATTATTATTGGTACTTATAACTGACATTGATGTTACTTTATTTACTTTTCCCAGTAATAACGGGGCAGAGGAGTATTTTGTTTAAAAAAAAACACTTTCATTTCTAGTTATGCGTTACCAAGAACATTATTTTTTTATTATTATGTTGCAATAATCTAAACTAACTAACGTACAATAACATGTTTAATTGTATGTCTCCGTGTAGCATTGCGTGTACACATCAGCGAAGAAACGAAACTGTTACTCGACAAATCACTGGGGTTCGTCACCACACTTCGAGGAACGATTGACGTGAAGGTAATTTTATGTTTTCTGTTAGTAGATATACACCGGTGGGGCGAATGAAATTAACACAATTAATTTTAAAGAAATAACAACACACAAAAAGAATGTTTGAAGTGTGAATTTCGTGACCTCTTCTTGGAAATAACAACAACAGGGTGTACTATATAACAAATTAGTTGGCATGGAATGGCCAGAGAAGTTTAATTTGCATTTTAGAAGCATATGAATAATTTATCTGCGTTATTGTGTAGAACTAATGTTTGTGTGTATATGTGTCTGTATATGTGTGTTTGTCTGTATGTGTGTTTGTGTATATGTGTGTGTATGTGTGTGTGTGTGTGTGTGTGTGTGGGTGTGTGTGTGGTGTGTGTGTGTGTGTGTTTGAGCGTGTGCGTGCGTGTGTGTGTGTGTGTGTGTGTGTTTCATTTGTTTTAAATATATATACAACATATAGAAGTGCCATGAATTCCGAGAGCGTTTCTTAACACTGTTTTCTAAATGGTTATAATTTATTCTGACTGTCATGTATGAGGTGTTTTTTGTGTGTGGCTAGTTGGGGCAGTGTGAGTGTGCGTGTGCGTGCTCGCGTGCCCTGGATGTGTGTGTTTGTATAACATTGCGTCCATTATACAAACGACCTTCTACCCTCCTGCAGGGAAAGTCACGGATGACGACGTACTGGCTGGACGGAACAACTCAACATCGCCAGCCACTGGTCGAAATAATACTACCTCCACGTCAGCCCGTGGTCGACGAGAATGGTGCTACGTAACACATTGTCTTCTGGCTGACGATGCATGGGCCACCTTCTCACGCGTGGTTTCCCGATTAGTCACCAAATACAGCTGATCTGTGCAGAAAAAACAATAACCTACAGACTTACTGGAGCAGTGCGCAAATCTGAGGAAGAATTCCTTTGGTTTATTACCATTAGTTTTTGTTGATACAATTATAAGAAGGATTCACATGAAACACGACCAGAAGAAAGAGGAAGTGGGAAAGATCTCCAATAGTCAAAAGCGTAAACAGTATTATTCAAACAACAAACAACTGTAGAATGTAAAACCACGCCTTGCAGTATAATATCCCCGCGTATCTCGTCACCTGATATCTGCTTTGAAATACACTACACAGCAACACGGCGGATTGCGCCGCTTGTGAAATGAACCGGAGGTAGACATGTTGTAGCAAGGGGATTGTAGTACTCTGTCTTGAGACAAGAATCTGTGAGTCATCCGGTGAATGGCATGTTATATATTTACAATACAGCGTGGTGTGTGTGCGTGCGTGTATGTGTGCGTGCGTGTGTGTGCGCGTGTGTGTGTGCGTGCGTGCGTATGTGTGCGTATGTGTGCGTGTGTGCATGTGTGTGCGCGCATATATATCGTATAGTGTCTGGGGTCTGGGCAATCGTATGATTGCATAGGTATGAATGTTTGCATATACAGCTGTATACACTTATTTATAACGCGTATGTGGTACTCTAATAATCATGTAGTTTAACTGATACTGCAAAGTTGTTTAAATCATGCTATTGTTCTTGTGTGCGTGCGTGCGTGTGTGCATGAATCCATATGAACTTGTATAATCAAGTGTATATACATTACGTGTGTGCGTGTATGTGTGTGGGGTGCGTGTGTGCGTGCATCCAAATGAACTTGTATAATCAAGTGTATATACATTACGTGTGTGCGTGTATGTGTGTGGGGTGCGTGTGTGCATGCATCCATATGAACTTGTATAATCAAGTGTATATACATTACGTGTGTATGTGTGTGTGTGGGGTGCGCTCTTGTGTTTATGTGTATGATGTGCACACATTTATAACGCGTCTGTGATAATCTAACTAGTTGTGAAGCGGTGCTGATACCACAATATCAATTATGACACTGTTCGTGCGTGTGTTTGTGGGTGAGTGTATTCACATGAACGTGTAGTGTATGTTTGTAAATATAATGCGTCTGTGATATTTTAGTAATCGTATAGCGGAGCTGATACTGAAGTATTAATTATATTATGCAATTGTTGCTGTAAACGTCATCATCTACAAATATACCATCGATATTCCTTAACCCACCGTGACATTGTACGTGTGTTATTTGTTAAATGAATAATTACTCTCAACCAAAATGTGTAAGCCATCCTGAAACCATATTTCCAGATGAATAGCCACCTGCAGTGAACACTTGAACAGTTTGCCAAAGTGTCTTGGCAATAGACCGAACTGTTTGACCAAACGCCCGTTACCCAACTGTGATAAGTTCAGTAACCTGGCCCACTTATTCATTTATATTTTATACAGTCCATTTCCTGGGAAGGAGTAGTTTTGGTTCTTATGTAGAAACTAACGATCAGAACAAGTTCGATGTGTGTGTGTGTGTGTGTGTGTGTGTGTGTGTGTGTGTGTGTGTGTGTGTGTGTGTGTGTGTGTGTGTGTGTGTGTGTGTGTGTGTGTGTGTGTGTGCGTGTGTGCATGTGTGTATGTGTGAGAGAGAGGTTTTCAAGGAACACTTCATTACAGCTTCACTGCAACATATTAATTTAATATAAATTGTTTAGAATGTGTATGTTTTGCTGATGTGTTTGTCATGTTTTGTTAACATACCGAAATCATGACTGACTGTAATGTAATTTCATTATTTTACTATGATTTCAAAGTTCTGATATTGTTACAATATTTATAAAGTCAATGGAACATTAATTTCACGATATATAAAACCAAATCGGATTATTGCGCTATATAGGTTGCATGTCAATTACCAAAATGACCTCGGCGAATATACAAATACAATATTAATTATATGAGGAGTATTTAAAAAACGATGTATCTTCATCGAATTGTTACTTTTATCATTAACTGTTAAACTCTGTGTCAGTCGATCGCTTCTGTGTTGCCCGCCTTCCACTAGTCATCACGCAATTTTCGCATTTAGCAGGAACTGCCTCGAGAGTCTCAAGTATCTTACATGTAAATAATTCAAGCCAATATCACGGGCACCGAGATTGTTTCGGCAATTGGCACAGCTACTGCTTGTTCAGGTCTGTTGACTTTTTATTGAACGTGCGTTTGCATTTATACTGTACGGTATGTCCGTGTGTGCGTACCTACGCGCGTATGTCTATAATTAAAGATAAACACACTTGTGTTAATTGTTATTTCTGTAATTGTGTTCACCATGCGTCGTAGTACCTTGATCATTGTTGTCATCGCTGTCTACTCTTAGGCCTATATAACCATTAGGGGCGGATGCAGTGTTTGTGAATTATGAACTTGTAAAACGTCCAGCTGATAGGGAATGCGCTATCGTTGTTTCCTACAAAGAGGCGGTTTTGAAAATGATACTCCGACATGTTGTTAGTTTCAGACGGAAAACAATTATATCAAAAGAAAATTAAACTGAAATTTCAACAAAATCTCTGGGTTAACGCATTCAGTTCATATGCAGTGCAATGCGAGTAGCATTTAATGTATTAAAAATAATTGAAATTAAAGACAGTTTAAGCTTTGGCAAGGCGGGCCGTGCGGTATCATAAGCTGGTATGGGGAAATGGTTTTCGGTGCACCTAATAGATGCATCGAAAACAATTTTACGAACAAGGAGGTCGTGTAAAAATGGGTAAATATGTTTTTTCATTAAATAAATCAGGCAATATGTTTTACTCAAATCTCATTTAGCACCGAAATCCATGACCAAATATTCCAAACGTATTTGTGGTTTAATAAACTAATAAAACCAACAAACTATGAATGTGTAAAGCAATGTCATATTGTGTGAGTGTGTGTGTGTGTGTGTGTGTGTGTGTGTGTGTGTGTGTGTGTGTGTGTGTGTGTGTGTGTGTGTGTGTGTGTGTGTGTGTGTGTGTGTGTGTGTGTGTGTGTGTGTGTGTGTGTGTGAAACCGAAACCACCTAACTATAATAGAACATGTATATGCATATGCATGTGTGTGTGTGTGTGTGTGTGTGCGTGTGCGTGTGCGTGTGCGTGTGCGTGTGCGCGTGCGTCTCTCGCTCTCTCTCTCGCTCTCTCTCTCTCTCTCTCTCTCTCTCTCTCTCTCTCTCTCTCTCTCTCTCTCTCTCTCTCTCTCTCTCTCTCTCTCTCTCTCTCTCTCTCTCTCTCTCTCTCTCTCTCTCTCTCTCTCTCTCTCTCTCTCTCTCTCTCTCTCTCTCTCTCTCTCTCTCTCTCTCTCTCTCTCTCTCTCTCTCTCTCTCTCTCTCTCTCTCTCTCTCTCTCTCTCTCTCTCTCTCTCTCTCTCTCTCTCTCTCTCTCTCTCTCTCTCTCTCCTCTCTCTCTCTCTCCTCTCTCTCTCTCTCTCTCCTCTCTCTCTCTCTCTCTCTCTCTCTCTCTCTCTCTCTCTCTCTCTCTCTCTCTCTCTCTCTCTCTCTCTCTCTCTCTCTCTCTCTCTGTGTTCACAGTACCCAATGTCTTTATTTGGACACTTTATATTCCTGGTAATCTTCCATGAAATGTTGACTGTTCGTTGTGCAAGATATTGTGTGAATACCCTCAAGCTTTTTGGCTCCAGCTATCTAATTAAACATGTCCCAGTTGCTGAGATGTTGTATTGTCCAGTACAGACTTATCGACCACATCGCTAAGTGTGGCCTACGGTAGGCTTAGAAGGAATATTCGATGAACTTGTGAAGATAGATTCCTGTTCTGATGCTGTATCCTGAATGACTCAGGGACGGACCCAGGCGTAACATTTCACGGGTGTCAATCCTTCGCATGATCGGTTCAAAGTTTGCAAGACAATAACAACAGCGTAGTACATTAGGAATACATTTTATTATTACTGCATGGCCCTCAAACATAGCCTAGTTGATGACGATGTATGTTATTTGAAGGCACCGTAGCTGCTCTCTAACAAATAACAAATCAGGATGTCGACGTTAACCTCCATGAAAGGTCACACTCTGGACCGCTTGATCACTAAAGAGTCTGACCCACCTTTCATCGACGATATCAGTATTACTGACGGGATATCTGATCATTCAGCGATCATGGGGAAAATCGGCCTACATCGACCTTGAGTTCAGAGAAAAGTTATAAAATCACGCAACATTTCTACAATTACAATTCCATCATTCGGTGAGGAATTAATTGACATGGATCTTAACAATCCCGCTCACGCCAAACAACGCTCTGTCTGCACAAGTTGAGAGATACAACAATAGTCTCACCCATGCTCTTGATAGGCATGCTCCGATGAAGGAACGGGGTGTGAAACTTCGCCAAATTCTTAGTGGTTTGGTGAAAACATAATAACAGAGAAGCAGTTACGGCGCCAGCTTGAGAATAAATGGAGAAAATCACGTCTTGAAATTTACCGCCAAAATTATTGCTATCAGAAGCAGGCGGTAATTCATCAAATTAAACTGGCAAAATCACCCTACCATAATCAGCTATGCATCGACATCGCTAAAGACCAAAGGCGAATTTTCCGTTTGACTGACAAACTCCTTCACCGGCGACATAACTCGTCCCTTCGAAAGTGTGAATCTCAGCAGGATTTGGCTCATTCACTGAGAAAGTAAAGCGGATCCGAGAGGAGTTTGATATAGTAGATGATCTGCATCTTCCTACGAGCGATCTCCCATCGCCCGAATTCGCGAGCTTTCATGAAGTGTCTAAGCAAGGTATACAGAAGATACTCTCAAAGTCGCCAGGAACAACCAGTAACTTGAATCCAATTCCATCTTCAATACTGAAGAAGTGTGCCGATGCCGTGTTGTCAGCGATGACACACCTTATCAACAATTCAATGAACTCGGGCGAGATTCCCCCTCTATTAAAGCTGCGCAGATCCGACGTGTGTTGAAGAAGACAAACTTGGACCAAACTGTGATGACCAACTATCGCCCTATATCAAACTTAAGTTTCCTCATTAAGACACTGGAGCGAGGGGTAGCTAAACAACTGTCTTCATTCCTGGCCGACAATAATCTCATGGATGAATACTAGTCATGGATGAATACCACAGTGTAGAAACTCCAATAGTAAATGTTCACAATGATCTACTGCAGGCCATGAACGACGGCAAGTTTTACCCTTCTTGTGTTACTCGACCAAACCGCAGCTTTTGACACTGTCGACCATTCTATATTTGTGTTGCACTTGACTGGTTCCAGTCCTACTTGAGCGACAGAACCTGCTGTGTGCGCATTGACAAAGTAACCTAGGATACATCGCAACTAACGTACGGACTCCCGAAAGGCTCTGTCCTAGGGCCAATTAATACTTTTCTTAATGTATACGATACCCATTGCTGATATAATCATGGTTTATTTATTGTTTTTTTCTTTCAATATACCTACATTTACTTTATTGTACAACGCATGGGTACGGTAGGCGGAATTTAATGCTTACTAAATACAATATTATTATTATTCATCTTTCGTCTTCCTCCGATCTTTTCCAAGTCACTCTTCACGCCGTCCTCCCATCTCAGCTATGGTCTTCCTTTTCCTGCGTCCTTGACGTTTCCCCCTCTGCTCTCTTCGCTTGTTTGCTTCTGTCAATTCTTGCCAAGCAGCAGGCCAATGTCATCCGGCTTCTCGCCAATCTTCACGACATGCTGCACTGCATCACAGCCTCGATCTTTCTTCAGGTCGGTCATCCTTCTTCTGCCCAACCTCTGTGTTCCTGTGATTCTTCAAAACCAGTTGTTCTCACAAACTTGCAGCTTATGCTGTTGTTGTTCTGTCAGTGTCACGGTCTCTAGACCATGCGTGTCGGTGTAACACAACACTCTCTACTCGGAAAGTTTTCCTTGTAGGTTCTTCGAAACGTTTCTCTCCATTGATATCGATCATGGCCCCTATATCTTTCCCCAATCATTCGCTTCTGCTTGTATCCGACGTCGCACTTCTACCTCTAAATGCCAATCCTCCGTAATTCCATTCCTCCCAGGTACGCAAAACCACCCACTTGCTGGATCTCCTTATCATCCAACCTGATGTCCAACTCATCTCTCTGCAAGGTGTCCAATGGTTCAACCCAAATCACTTCTGTATTCTCCTGGCTCATTCTGATATGAACTACAAGAAGTGTTAGAGGAATGGAACATGTTCAAAAACGCTTTACTCCCTAGCAGACCTATTCAATCGAACACCATCTCGCCTTCTCTGCGAATCATCCAGAATAAAAACATATATGTACTAAGAATGAGCAATTATGGCTACATAGACATGGAGTTTTATGGGCTTGTTTTACGTATGCGGGTTCATGGGCGTAATGTGTAGTATGGATGTCCAGTCAGAACAGTGGCGCCACACGGTGGACAGAGATCCAGTCAGACAAGATCCGAGTTCCTGTTGACGCTGCATCTCGTTTTGGGCGTTCGCATGACGTCATTCTCAACTAAAAAGTGACAGCAGCTAAGCCCTAGGGCTAAACCAGTTAACTCAATGATGGGGTTATTTGGAAAACCGCACGCAAAACCTCCCAAAGAGTTGGTATGTCTGCAACTACTAGCCGATTTGACATTCGTCATATGATAAATCGTCAATGTTTAGGAGTATTTACGTGCTGTTTCGACGTCAACAATACAACAAACACCATATTATCGTCCCCCGGACGCGGCATTTTTGACTTGAAACTGCTTCTTTTCTATTCTTTATCAACTGATGTTTGGGTCCTTGCATATAATAACCATGGCACTAAGGTGTTGTAAAGCTGTGAGTAGATTTGGGCGGATTGGTTTAGTCCTGATCAACTGATTTATCGTCTAGACTCTAGATGAGCTCTAAAACTGGCTTCGCCTTCGGAAGTTCTGAAAAATTCAACAATCAAAGGTAAATGATAATCATAATGGTTTGCACATCTCGTTTATCTCATGCAAATTCGAACCTACGTTAGGACTTAGGGCACTTGTGTTGAATCCACACCCACCTCGATTTTGATGTTATCACTTGAGTTTTGCCTAATTTTGATACCTCAGTGTGTTAGTTCCATCATTCAACATCACCCCACACATATTTATATTACGAAAATATTGTGTCTTAGCCTTAGGCAGTGTACTTTTGAAACCCAAATAGCGACCCAGTTTGTGCTAGTCTGCACTACTGCGGTCGTGCATTACAGCATCGCGTGCATAAAATGAGCAATATAGTATCATAATGTTGATGCAAACCGGGGCACTATTTATGCCACATAGGTGCACAAAGACACAATATTCTTAAATTAGGCACTTCAAAGAATTCCGCAAACTGGGTCATTTCGCGTTCGTCGATTCGCCGTCACCGCAGGCCGTCTCGTTTGCCGGGCACCCGGTTATCGTTTTGTTTCAACTCGCGTTTTCGCCCTCTTTTCCGGACACTAACGTCATTCACTGCTGTGTCGTTGTCGGAGGTAGGTTGAACTTTGTCTACGTCGTTTAAATTTTGAAAATTGACCAAATTTAAGCTATATTACAGCTGTTTTGCGATCACCTCTGTGTTCAGTTGCATTTATTTTTATAATAGCCGAGGATAGCCAGAACTATTTTGTGTTTAGCTTCATGTACTAGCTTTAGTTAGTGTGTGTTGAAAAAATTGGTGCTGCACTCCGTTGCGCAATATGGTTTTGCACCGTTCAAAAAATCGTCACATTTGTCATGATTTGGAAGTTCTATGTCTTGCGCACGTCACTGCAGCGCGGTGCCAGATGGCAGATCGTGATTTAATCTATTTATTTGGATTGAAATCTCTACAAGTACAAAACCTGTACTATTTATATAATATTTAAATAATATCCTTGTCAATTCTGCGTATTTTGTCTTAGATTTAGATTTTCTGTTTGTAGAAATGTGGCCTATACTAGTCTAGTATATGCCAGCCCATGTCATGCCCATGGCCCAATATGCATAGCCACACTGCCCACAAGGGGTGGCAGGGGTGATGGGCATAGTAGATATGGCTGCTTATTCCATTATTTATGGTTATGCTTTTATTTAGACTTAGAAATAATATAAATTTCATTATGTAATAATTTTAATTAATTGTTTTTACCTATTAAATCAACAGTTTGTTAGAAAAGTTGTTTCTGTGGTCAAATATTTGACTTAATTTGTTTTAAAAAGTGTTTCAAGATAAACAGTCACTGCACAAAATTTTGTAAAACATGTAATACAAACAATAAATGCCTTGATCAGTTGTAGCATCATTTGTTTCATTGTGTGACAACACGCAATACATTAAACACCACAGTTTTACATATCAAATATCACAATTATTATGAATTTATGTGTGACCTAATGCATTATAATAGAATGTCACACTGCTCTCTTGAGTAACAGAGGCAGGGATGTGAAAAGTATTTCACAAGATTTGCATGCAGAATCAAAACAGTTATCATAATATGATTCACAATTGCTTTTTTATTTCAGATATTGTTCGCAATTACATGCAGTGACACTGATCTTGCGCTGATCTGTGTTTGACTGCGAAGGTACCGAGCCACAGAGTCGTCTGAATATGACACCCATCACCTGCTTGCATACGTACACATTTAATCTGACTGATTATATATCTGATATCTAGATTGAACAGTGTCCATTCAACACGACATGAACATTACTTATAGACATCATGTTGAAGAACACAACGTTATTTTACAAGATACTGAAATATGAACCTTGCTGCACAGATCTTGCAGCCTACTGGCATTACATTATGAGACAATCAACTTCCAATATTACAAAAAGACTTATGAGCAGAGCAGATTTCTTCATGACTTGACTCCCATGGGCCATGGGGAGTAATGCAGAAAGCAATCTTGCATTTGGCGCATTTGGATTCAGCGACAGAATACTGTGAACAATTTATAAACATTAGTTCATCAAGTTCATGTTAAAATGCAGAACATTACATTATGAAGCAGTAACAATTGATTACTGGTGTGTACAGAGCCTGCAACAGTCATCCAACCTGTCATGACACAGTCACACATAGACACAGTGAACTAGGAGTATGACAATTGTATTTCATTGTCATGTATTGATATGTTGAGTTTGTGTGATATTTAGCCAATATTTACTTATTAATAATGTTACTGTTAATGCTATATGACTGGTTAATGTGTATTTATTATAATGTTTAATGTGGTTGTAAACATTGCATAAATTATATAACTGTCTTCATAATTGTGGACATTCCAGCCTTTCATCGAAATGTAACGGTCAGTCATTAGCGTGCTAATATTAGCCAATATTAACTTATTAATTAAGTTACTGTTAATGTGAAATGACTGGTTAATGTATATATTTATTACCATAATTAATGTGGTTTACTGCATGCATAAATTATACAAATATTTTCATAATCATGGACAATATGGCCTTTTACTGAAATGTGTCGGTCTGTCGAGATCGCGTGCTAATTACCCAATATTGACTAATTAAATTATTATTAATTGATTTGTTAATGAATATTTATTACCATCATTAATGTGGTTATACACATTGCATAATATGTATAGAAATCTTCATAATCATAGGCATTATGGCCTTTAATTGGAACATATCGGTCTGTTGAGTTTGCATGCTACATTACTAAAATTAACTAATCAATTGCATTAATTTGGTTATAATTATTTAAAAAAAATATTAAATATTGTAAATTTATTACTCTGGTCAATGTGTTTGAAAACCCTGAAAACAGTATTTAAATATCTCTATAAATAAAAAAGTTATGACATTTTAAAGCAAATATTTATCCACAGAAAACACAGTGTTTCAAGATAAACAGTCACTGCACAAATGAGTCCATTTTACCATTGTAAGAGATACACAAAAATTACACAGTTTTTCCGTCTTAAAATCGCAATATCTTTTGATCTATTAAAGGTATCCTAATAAAATAAACAGTTATGTGATCCTTAACCTATTACCTTTAATTTAAGCCCATTCTCAATGTTCTAGCATGATATTAAATTTTTTGTTGAAGTGCCTACTTAAATGCCTGGGATAAGGTTTAATTATGCAACTAATGCACCGAGGTATCAAAGTTAGACAAAACTCAAGTTATAACGGCAAAATCGAAGTTGGTCCGGATTCAACACAAATGCCAGACTTAGCATTTATACTAGTTACAGGGTCTTACCCAGAGACCTGTCCACCCATCATTTGGACGGGTAGAATTCGAAACTTGCGTTTTTTGATGGGTTTAAATTGATTGTGGACGGGTCGCCGGGATGGCCCTTTCAAGTTACAAAATCTACAGAGATTGGTTTTTGAAATCGACCACCCGGATCGCCTGGCTAGCTGCCTGATACCCGCCAGAAACCAGTTAAGGTCTCGACTTGCTAGGGTAATTGTCACCTAACCGCTAGCGGTGGTTGCTTGAAGCCAACACTTGCGTAGGCCAAAATAATTCTAGGTGAGGTCAACGTCAGGGCGGGGAGATACAATAAACACTTGCCGATTACGACGAGACTCCATTGGATGGTT
The DNA here is from genome assembly GCA_963995525.1 of Escarpia spicata. Classification (NCBI taxonomy): domain Eukaryota; kingdom Metazoa; phylum Annelida; class Polychaeta; order Sabellida; family Siboglinidae; genus Escarpia; species Escarpia spicata. The sequence continues at coordinate 7,874,837 of OZ023206.1, read as the reverse complement.
TAGTGAACTGATTGGGTGATGTTACACAGGCATCAATTGAGCGTATATATTGCTGTAATTGTTAGTGCCTGGGAAGAACCCGCTCTTTCCGTTCCCAAACTATTTCAAAGACCTAACTGTCAAAGTCACCAGCAACCACTAACAAGACAACAGTGACTAATACTGGCTATTACCATACTATTACCATAGCGGCTGCTGGATCTGGCCAGATCTGATGCTAAACTATGACATGCCACCGGACACGCAGCCCTTAAAGTTACCTCGTTCAGACTGCATTAAATAATACATATTTAATATCATTGGAACGACAACATAACACTCTTATCTTATCTTATTGTATAACGTTTTTAGAAGTATTCCTTTATTTGACGACCTTATCATCCGAGATTTAGTGAAAATGCACGCTAAACATTTCATGCTGATGGCGTGTCGTGAAGGTACGGTTTTCACAAACACAGGTCGCAGTAAATCGAAAACCCATACTTGTAAACATATTTGAACCATCATGATTTTTAGTCATCCAATGAGGTGATGTGTTGGTCTTCACTGCTGACATTACACGAAATCGACAAACGAAAGTGGCTATGAGCTGAAGTGTAAACACGTCGGTTTACCTATGTTATTGCCCGATATGCAACTTCGTGCATCAGTGTTGCCATTTGTCAATTTTCCACTATTCAAATTATGTGATTAAGTTGTGTGATAATTGAACATGATTTACAAGCGCGGAAACTAGGTTTTGTTCGACGATGTCGCATCATTTTTAACAGGATTGCGATAAACGTAGGTTCGGCGCCTGTGTTAGATTTAGGTTACGTCTGCACTATTTTTTAGCGTGTTGGCGTGGCGACTCCTGCTCGACCCGCTTTGTTTGGGCGTCGCATGCATGGTCTAGGCATTGAGCTATGTTGGCCAATAAAATTAATTAATGTTTTGAATGATTTCTAGTTTAACAATTGAAACATTCACAGCAACACGAATACACAATGTTTTAATTAATAACTGTAACTTATTATGGATCAAAACATGGCCATTGCATAGCGACTTATTTTTAAAATATTTGTCAATCTAATATTTTGTTTGAGAAATTAAACAAAATTGAACTAGGGTATTTCTAATATTATGATATGGTACTTGTTCAACAAAAACATCCAATGCTTTAAAATCCAAATATTACCTTCCATAGTCCAGTATACCTTGTATACAATTTGTATACACAAATATATTTGCTAATTAGTTATTATTTTGTAAGTAATTTAGCAAATTGTGGCAACTAAATGTGTTATAATGAAACAACTTATGTGCTATATTGTAAGTGACATTGAACAAAATATACATACAAATTAGGAATTTTCATTCAATAGCAGGTATATATAAATTATATATATATATATATATATATACTCGTGTTTGCTGCTTTGTTTTAAGAACTATCTCTTTAATTCCTATGTAAACAAATATACATATTTGTCGACATATTTATATTGATATTACTATTTACATTTCTGATCACACATGAGATGTGCATTCAGCCATGTGCTCTGCCTTGCCTTCATAAAGGGTAATATGTACTTTTAGTTTATTTTTATATTATTATGATTGGAATTTACCATGCAGGTATATATATATATATATGTGTATGTATATATATGTATATATATATATAATATTATATATATATAATATACCTGCATGGTAAATTTAGGTAATCATACCTAGTGTGTCCAGTCATAAAATAAACTAAAAGTACATATCACCATTACATGAGATGTGCATTCAGCCAAGTGCCTTGCTTTGTCTAATTTCTGATAGCATGCTGATTGTGCGTCCGGTTGGGTGTTCCATCGCGTGTCCGATCGCATACCCAACCGCGCTTTGCAGCATGTCAGAAAAAAATTGGACTGGCAAAAATGTGATCCTGGGTGAGGCCCTGACTAGTTAGCAGTATTCGCAATGACATGCTACCTCGTTGTGTTGTTGATGTGTCACCTAGCAAGTTTGTGCTGGGCATTAAAGGGATGATAAAGCCTAATTGATTGTACACAACATTGCACGTGTTTTATGCAATTTTGTAAGGCGCATTTGCTGGATGTGAGCAATCTGTAGCTCTAGTGCATATTGTAATCCTTGGATATGTAACATTTCACAGATTGCTCAACTAACTGCAGATTGTGCATAACCACGTGACTGCACCCAATACAACCATGACACTGATTGGCGCTAGATATAGCACATGTGGCACAATTTCATTCATTGTATATTGGCATAATTTATTGTTCAGCATTCATTCACTGTTCCCTTTGCATTGACACTGTTTGTTTGGTTGATTTGGAATACAAGCACCTTATTCATTTAAGACTAAAGAGGCTATGCAATTTACGGATTGCTCAAAAATCAGCCAAACTGATGATGAATGTGTGATCTGTAGAAGTGATGGGTGCACAATCTAGCAGCCATTTTAGAAGAGAACAGTTATCATGTATGGATGGCACTGTTGAGTTTAGGGGAATGACATTGACACCCACAGTTATTGTGTGACACTTTGACATTCTGTGTTTGCAGGTAAAGGAATGGACAAAAAAGATAAGACAAGAAGGGAGAAATCTTGACCGACAGATAAGAGGTAGACATTACACATATTCAATTGTTCAGTGTTTTTAAAAGCCTTTCATAAGCAAGTTGCTCATATACATAATACAAAAGATATGTATTATCTGCTGATATCTATATCAATTTGGTGGTTTGAACATGACATTTCAAATCACTGCACTTTCAGAAAATCCCAAGCACTGTGTTTTTGACCTGATAATACCCAATAATACCTGATAAATAGAATGGTTTTTGTGACCTTATTGTGACCTTACAGCATGCATGTACTCTACTTGTACTTGACCGTCAAAGTATTTGGACTTGGCAATTACTTTCCCAAGTACTTTTTTAGTTTTTGTTGAATATTTGACTCTATCTCAAAGATTGAAAAAATGGCTACTGTGGAAACTACTGTGTTTCTACTGTTATTTTTTCTTTCTCACAAAGCGTCATGGCATGAAACATAAATGGTGCAAAAACTAGTTGCAACAAATGAAAATGACTGTATATTTACACTTATTTTGCACAAACTTCATAACATGGTGCATGTTGATTGGTTTGTGTGCGTAAAGGGGAGAAGAAGGACAGGCACTTACATGCATGTCAGCTGAGATATGAAGCCATGAGTCAATTACATTAACTGATATCTTGATCAGCTGTAGTGGCTTCAGATGTTCCAAAACACCAATTCACTTGTATTGTGTACTTTTGTGGTAGACTTAATTATGTTGGCTAAAGGAATGACTGACAAGTAGTCAGTTGCAATCTCTTCAGAAATGTTATATGAAATATACTCTGTTCATGGCTCCAAGATTTCATTACACTGCAAGAAACGTGTTTATTTCTTTCAGATATGTTGATGCATAATACCTATTTCATTAGGGAAACCCATGGGCTGAAAGCTAGGCTTGGGTAGACAACGTTTCTATTACTTAAGTGATGGAGGCTTCCTCTCCCACACAAAGGGAATAAGTTGGCAGGTGCCCTTAATTGGCATTGTCTGTAAATACAAGTGTCCACTGAGAAAGGTAATGAGATGAGGTGTGACTGGTCTGAATTTTACTTTACTGTCTGTTGGCAGAAACTTGGCACTTCGCAAAAGAAACAGCAGTGAATTTAGTTACATAGTTTTTAAAGTGAAAAACAAACCATAAGTGAGTTTTGACTTTCACCATTATGAAACCTAGATGTAGCATGCAATGTACTTGACTGTGCTTGACTAAAATTGTCAAAGTGCTTTGTACTTGAATTTTTCATGAAGTACTTGTACATGTTTATATTTTAGACAAGTACTTCGACAAAATTGAATGTATTTGTACTTAAGTACATTGTGCATGTGCTTCACTCATCCCTGCATTATGTATGCCAAGGTTCAATCACCTGTTTTTTGCAGTCATTTGTTTCCCTGGACCATTGGCCTCAGATCTACCAACTGGTGATATATTTTAATTTAGAATTATAAGTTTTTATACACTCTGCTTTGCTTTCTCCTACCTCATGGACCACTGTACTCCAGGGTCCTCATCAGTACACTGTCATCATGATAACTCTTCACTTTCTCCAACCTCATGGACCACTGTACTCCAGGATCCTCATCAGGACACTGTCATCATGATAACTCTTCACTTTCTCCTACCTCATGGACCACTGTACTCCAGGATCCTCATCAGTACACTGTCATCATGATAACTCTTCACTTTCTCCTACCTCATGGACCATTGTACTCCAAGATCCTCATCAGTACACTGTCATCATGATAACTCTTCACTTTCTCCTACCTCATGGACCACTGTACTCCAGGGTCCTCATCAGTACACTGTCATCATGATAACTCTTCACTTTCTCCTACCTCATGGACCATTGTACTCCAGGATCCTCATCAGTACACTGTCATCATGATAACTCTTCACTTTCTCCTACCTCATGGACCATTGTACTCCAGGATCCTCATCAGTACACTGTCATCATGATAACTCTTCACTTTCTCCTACCTCATGGACCATTGTACTCCAAGATCCTCATCAGTACACTGTCATCATGATAACTCTTCACTTTCTCCTACCTCATGGACCACTGTACTCCAGGGTCCTCATCAGTACACTGTCATCATGATAACTCTTCACTTTCTCCAACCTCATGGACCACTGTACTCCAGGATCCTCATCAGGACACTGTCATCATGATAACTCTTCACTTTCTCCTACCTCATGGACCATTGTACTCCAAGATCCTCATCAGTACACTGTCATCATGATAACTCTTCACTTTCTCCAACCTCATGGACCACTGTACTCCAGGATCCTCATCAGGACACTGTCATCATGATAACTCTTCACTTTCTCCTACCTCATAGACCACTGTACTCCAGGATCCTCATCAGTACACTGTCATCATGATAACTCTTCACTTTTGTTTGTGCTCCAAGACTCCGTGATTGGTAGAAGCTAATGTTGTGTACTCTGCTTGTGATAGGTATTCTGCAGGGATCCAGCGAGAGAAGGTGAAGAGGGTCCTCATCAGTACACTGTCATCATGATAACTCTTCACTTTCTCCAACCTCATGGTCCACTGTACTCCTGGGTCCTCATCAGTACACTGTCATCATGATAACTCTTCACTTTCTCCTACCTCGTGGACCACTGTACTCCAGGGTCCTCATCAGTACACTGTCATCATGATAACTCTCCACTTTCTCCTACCTCATGGACCACTGTACTCCAGGATCCTCATCAGTACATTGTCTTCATGATAACTCTTCACTTTCTCCTACCTCATGGTCCACTGTACTCCAGGGTCCTCATCAGTACACTGTCATCATGATAACTCTTCACTTTCTCCAACCTCATGGACCACTGTACTCCAGGATCCTCATCAGTACACTGTCATCATGATAACTCTTCACTTTCTCTTACCTCATGGACCACTGTACTCCAGGATCCTCATCAGTACACTGTCATCATGATAACTCTTCACTTTTGTTTGTGCTCCAAGACTCCGTGATTGGTAGAAGCTAATGTTGTGTACTCTGCTTGTGATAGGTATTCTGCAGGGATCCAGCGAGAGAAGGTGAAGAAGTCTCTAAAGTAGTACATTGGTTGTTTGCAGGGATCCAGTGAGAGAAGGTGGAGAAGTATTTAAAGTAGTACGTTAGTTTGTTTGCAGTGATCCAGTGAGAGAAGGTGAAGAAGTCTCTAATGTAGTACATTGGTTGTTTGCAGGGATCCAGAGAGAGAAGGTGAAGAAGTCTCTAAAGTAGTACGTTGGTTGTTTGCAGGGATCCAGCGAGAGAAGGTGAAGAAGTATTTAAAGTAGTACATTGGTTGTTTGCAGGGATCCAGCGAGAGAAGGTGAAGAAGTCTCTAAAGTAGTACGTTGGTTTGTTTGCAGGGATCCAGCGAGGGAAGATGAAGAAGTCTCTAAAGTAGTACGTTGGTTTGTCACAGGGATCCAGTGAGAGAAGATGAAGAAGTCTCTAAAGTAGTACATTGATTTGTCACAGGGATCCAGTGAGAGAAGATGAAGAAGTCTCTAAAGTAGTACGTTGGTTTGTCACAGGGATCCAGCGAAAGAAGGTGAAGAAGTCTCTAAAGTAGTACGTTGGTTTGTCGCAGGGATCCAGCGAGAGGAGGTGAAGAAGTATCTAATGTAGTATGTTGGTTTGCCACACGGATCCAACGAGAGGAGGTGAAAAAGACTCTAAATTAGTACGTTGGTTATTTGGGGGATCCAGCAAAAGAAGGTGAAGAAGTCTCTAAAGTAGTATGTTGGTTTGTTTGCAGGGATCCAACGAGAGGAGGAAAAGGTGAAGAAATCTCTGAAGGATGCGGCCAAGAAGGGAGACCGCACAGTGTGTGTCGTACTGGCCAAGGAACTCGTCAGGTCCAAGAAGGCCATCAACAAGATCTACTCAGCCAAAGCTCAGCTGAAGTCTGTGGAACATAGCATGAGTCAACAGGCAGGTTAGTGTAAAAGGTATTTACTACACTTGATGATGGGTAATCTTTGCCATTTTAAGTTATTGTGTTTGTCAAAAAGGCTGAGTAATCATATTTACTGAGACAGTTACTTGTTTGTCAAAAAGGCTGAGTAATCGTATTTACTGAGACAGTTACTTGTTTGTCAAAAAGGCTGAGTAATCATATTTACTAAGACAGTTATATTGCCAAAATGATACTTGTTTAGCTTTGGGTCAAACTACTCACACCAATACATGGTGTGTGACTTGTGATTTTTTTACACTCCAAAATGGCTGATAGAGAGAGTCAGTTTGTATCAACCTGTGTTTCACTAATCCAATATATTTCCTCTGCAGTGCACAACGACAACCAAACAATCGCCCACATAATGCTTAACACACATTGACACTAATGTAACCACCCAATATTGTAACTGGTTACATCTGTGATGTGCTGCGTGTGTTGCAGCACTGGTGCGGATGTCTGGTGTGCTGGAGAAGAGTACTGCAGTGATGGAGAGTATGCAGCAGCTGGTCAGTGTGTCAGAGATCAGTGCCACCATGCGCGAACTCTCCAAGGAGATGATGAAGGTAGAGCAATTGTTATCTCAAATACATAGGTTTTTATTCACCAGAATCAACGGATGTCAACCGTGATTCTTTTGACAGAATGTATTGTTTGTCATAGTATCTATGTAAACTTTGTTGGCGGGGCGAGGCTTGACGGAGATCATGTGCTTATCAATCAGAAGTATAGAAGCATTACACACTTTCTTTGAGTTTACAAATTAGATTTGTAGGATCTGTTTGTTGTTGTGTGTGTGTGTGTGTGTGTGTGTGTGTGTGTGTGTGTGTGTGTGTGTGTGTGTGTGTGTGTGTGTGTGTGTGTGTGTGTGTGTGTGTGTGTGTGTGTGTGTGTGTGTGTGTGTGTGTCTGTGTGTGTCTGTGTGTGTGTGTGTGTGTGTGTGTGTGTATGTCTGTGTGTGTATGTCTGTGTGTGTATGTCTGTGTGTGTATGTGTGTGTCAGGCTGGTATCATTGAGGAGATGACAGATGACATGTTTGTTTTTTGACACCATATGTCTGTGTGTGTCAGGCTGGTATCATTGAGGAGATGACAGATGACATGTTTGTTTTTTGACACCATGTGTCTGTCAGTGTCAGGCTGGTATCATTGAGGACATGACAGATGACATGTTTGTTTGTTGACACCATGTGTCTGTCTGTGTCAGGCTGGTATCATTGAGGAGATGACAGATGACATGTTTGTTTGTTGACACCATGTGTCTGTGTGTGTCAGGCTGGTATCATTGAGGAGATGACAGATGACATGTTTGTTTTTTGACACCATGTGTCTGTCTGTGTCAGGCTGGTATCATTGAGGAGATGACATGTTTGTTTTTTGACACCATGTGTCTGTGTGTGTCAGGCTGGTATCATTGAGGAGATGACAGATGACATGTTTGTTTGTTGACACCATGTGTATGTGTGTGTCAGGCTGGTATCATTGAGGAGATGACAGATGACACGTTTGTTTGTTGACACCATGTGTCTGTGTGTGTCAGGCTGGTATCATTGAGGAGATGACAGATGACATGTTTGTTTGTTGACACCATGTGTCTGTGTGTGTCAGGCTGGTATCATTGAGGAGATGACAGATGACATGTTTGTTTTTTGACACCATGTGTCTGTGTGTGTCAGGCTGGTATCATTGAGGAGATGACAGATGACATGTTTGTTTTTTGACACCATGTGTCTGTGTGTGTCAGGCTAGTATCATTGAAGAGATAACAGATGACATGTTTGTTTGTTGACACCATGTGTATGTGTGTGTCAGGCTGGTATCATTGAGGAGATGACAGATGACATGTTTGTTTGTTGACACCATGTGTCTGTCTGTGTCAGGCTGGTATCATTGAGGAGATGACATGTTTGTTTTTGACACCATGTGTCTGTCTGTGTCAGGCTGGTATCATTGAGGAGATGACAGATGACATGTTTGTTTTTTGACACCATGTATTTGTCTGTGTCAGGCTGGTATCATTGAGGAGATGACAGATGACATTTTTGTTTGTTGACACCATGTGTCTGTCTGTGTCAGGCTGGTATCATTGAGGAGATGACAGATGACATGTTTGTTTTTTGACACCATGTGTCTGTCTGTGTCAGGCTGGTATCATTGAGGAGATGACAGATGACATGTTTGTTTGTTGACACCATGTGTCTGTCTGTGTCAGGCTGGTATCATTGAGGAGATGACATGTTTGTTTTTTAACACCATGTGTCTGTCTGTGTCAGGCTGGTATCATTGAGGAGATGACAGATGACATGTTTGTTTGTTGACACCATGTGTCTGTCTGTGTCAGGCTGGTATCATTGAGGAGATGACATGTTTGTTTTTTGACACCATGTGTCTGTCTGTGTCAGGCTGGTATCATTGAGGAGATGACATGTTTGTTTTTTGACACCATGTATTTGTCTGTGTCAGGCTGGTATCATTGAGGAGATGACAGATGACATGTTTGTTTGTTGACACCATGTGTCTGTCTGTGTCAGGCTGGTATCATTGAGGAGATGACAGATGACATGTTTGTTTGTTGACACCATGTGTCTGTGTGTGTCAGGCTGGTATCATTGAGGAGATGACAGATGACATGTTTGTTTTTTGACATCATGTGTCTGTCTGTGTCAGGCTGGTATCATTGAGGAGATGACATGTTTGTTTTTTGACACCATGTGTCTGTCTGTGTCAGGCTGGTATCATTGAGGAGATGACAGATGACATGTTTGTTTTTTGACACCATGTATTTGTCTGTGTCAGGCTGGTATCATTGAGGAGATGACAGATGACATGTTTGTTTTTTGACACCATGTATTTGTCTGTGTCAGGCTGGTATCATTGAGGAGATGACAGATGACATGTTTGTTTTTTGACACCATGTATTTGTCTGTGTCAGGCTGGTATCATTGAGGAGATGACAGATGACATGTTTGTTTGTTGACACCATGTATTTGTCTGTGTCAGGCTGGTATCATTGAGGAGATGACAGATGACATGTTTGTTTGTTGACACCATGTGTCTGTCTGTGTCAGGCTGATATCATTGAGGAGATGACATGTTTGTTTTTTGACACCATGTGTCTGTCTGTGTCAGGCTGGTATCATTGAGGAGATGACAGATGACATGTTTGTTTTTTGACACCATGTATTTGTCTGTGTCAGGCTGGTATCATTGAGGAGATGACATGTTTGTTTTTTAACACCATGTGTCTGTCTGTGTCAGGCTGGTATCATTGAGGAGATGACATGTTTGTTTTTTGACACCATGTGTCTGTCTGTGTCAGGCTGGTATCATTGAGGAGATGACAGATGACATGTTTGTTTTTTGACACCATGTATTTGTCTGTGTCAGGCTGGTATCATTGAGGAGATGACAGATGACATGTTTGTTTGTTGACACCATGTGTCTGTGTGTGTCAGGCTGGTATCATTGAGGAGATGACAGATGACATGTTTGTTTGTTGACACCATGTGTCTGTGTGTGTCAGGCTGGTATCATTGAGGAGATGACAGATGACATGTTTGTTTGTTGACACCATGTGTCTGTGTGTGTCAGGCTGGTATCATTGAGGAGATGACAGATGACATGTTTGTTTGTTGACACCATGTGTCTGTGTGTGTGTCAGGCTGGTATCATTGAGGAGATGACAGATGACATGTTTGCAACTGCGATGGATGAGGATGAACTGGATGAGGAGGCGACGGAGGAGATTGACAAGATTCTCTGGGAGATCACGGCAGGTATGTGGACAGACTCAGAGAGGTGGGAGCTTCCTTCATCCAGGTTTGCGGTTTATCTTCTTCTGGGGGAAGATAGTCTGGATATCTGGATTACTTTGGATTACTGTGATAATGTAGTATTTTAAAGTTGATATTGTATAACTTTTATAATGTTATGAAACTGTAAAAAAAATTATATTATCCTTGTCACCATCACCATCACCACTGTGGGGAATGAGGATAAATGTTTGGGAATGAGTTATATTTATTTTCCTGTGATTGGCTATGTTTTATGTACTTTTTCATGTAACAACAGATCACAGTACAAAGTTCTCTTTTTAGAAATTCAATAAAGTATCTTGTATATTTTCTCACTTCCTAAATTAATTCCAGATTAATAAAATGTCATAGTATGAGATATGTAGTAAATATTCTATCAGCTGAAATAACTCCATATGTTTAGACTCATGAGCTAATCAGGATCAACCACTTCAACAGTAAAACTAAGCCTCTAGTGACTCAGGACAGTAACAGGTGGAAGGTATCCAGGGTGAGGGGTTATATCCTAAGCTATTTTGATAGATGTCCAAGGTGAGGGCGATATCCTGGGCTATGATGGATATGTCTCTATCACAGACATGTGTCTATGGTAATGGAAATATGTGTATTATGAAGACACTCTCATAAGGACCCCTGTCCATAATGGACACCTGTCTATAGGAGACACTCGTCACATTTCTCCTGGTCTGACACTGCCTCTTGGACAGAACTTCTAGACCTTACATTGTATATCCCAGCTCCTGGCCTGACACTGCCTCTTGGACAGAACTTCTACACCTTACATTGTATATCCCAGCTCCTGGCCTGACACTGCCTCTTGGACAGAACTTCTACACCTTACATTGTATATCCCAGCTCCTGGCCTGACACTGCCTCTTGGACAGAACTTCTACACCTTACATTGTATATCCCAGCTCCTGGCCTGACACTGCCTCTTGGACAGAACTTCTACACCTTACATTGTATATCCCAGCTCCTGGCCTGACACTGCCTCTTGGACAGAACTTCTACACCTTACATTGTATATCCCAGCTCCTGGTCTGACACTGCCTCTTAGACAGAACTTCTACACCTTACATTGTATATCCCAGCTCCTGGTCTGACACTGCCTCTTGGACAGAACTTCTACACCTTACATTGTATATCCCAGCTCCTGGCCTGACACTGCCTCTTGGACAGAACTTCTACACCTTACATTGTATATCCCAGCTCCTGGCCTGACACTGCCTCTTGGACAGAACTTCTACACCTTACATTGTATATCCCAGCTCCTGGCCTGACACTGCCTCTTGGACAGAACTTCTACACCTTACATTGTATATCCCAGCTCCTGGCCTGACACTGCCTCTTGGACAGAACTTCTACACCTTACATTGTATATCCCAGCTCCTGGCCTTACACTGCCTCTTGGACAGAACTTCTACACCTTACATTGTATATCCCAGCTCCTGGCCTGACACTGCCTCTTGGACAGAACTTCTACACCTTACATTGTATATCCCAGCTCCTGGCCTGACACTGCCTCTTGGACAGAACTTCTACACCTTACATTGTATATCCCAGCTCCTGGCCTGACACTGCCTCTTGGACAGAACTTCTACACCTTACATTGTATATCCCAGCTCCTGGCCTGACACTGCCTCTTGGACAGAACTTCTACACCTTACATTGTATATCCCAGCTCCTGGTCTGACACTGCCTCTTGGACAGAACTTCTACACCTTACATTGTATATCCCAGCTCCTGGTCTGACACTGCCTCTTGGACAGAACTTCTACACCTTACATTGTATATCCCAGCTCCTGGCCTGACACTGCCTCTTGGACAGAACTTCTACACCTTACATTGTATATCCCAGCTCCTGGCCTGACACTGCCTCTTGGACAGAACTTCTACACCTTACATTGTATATCCCAGCTCCTGGCCTGACACTGCCTCTTGGACAGAACTTCTACACCTTACATTGTATATCCCAGCTCCTGGCCTGACACTGCCTCTTGGACAGAACTTCTACACCTTACATTGTATATCCCAGCTCCTGGCCTGACACTGCCTCTTGGACAGAACTTCTACACCTTACATTGTATATCCCAGCTCCTGGTCTGACACTGCCTCTTAGACAGAACTTCTACACCTTACATTGTATATCCCAGCTCCTGGTCTGACACTGCCTCTTAGACAGAACTTCTACACCTTACATTGTATATCCCAGCTCCTGGCCTGACACTGCCTCTTGGACAGAACTTCTACACCTTACATTGTATATCCCAGCTCCTGGCCTGACACTGCCTCTTGGACAGAACTTCTACACCTTACATTGTATATCCCAGCTCCTGGCCTGACACTGCCTCTTGGACAGAACTTCTACACCTTACATTGTATATCCCAGCTCCTGGCCTGACACTGCCTCTTGGACAGAACTTCTACACCTTACATTGTATATCCCAGCTCCTGGCCTGACACTGCCTCTTGGACAGAACTTCTACACCTTACATTGTATATCCCAGCTCCTGGCCTGACACTGCCTCTTGGACAGAACTTCTACACTGTACAGTGTACATTCCAGCTCCTGGCCTGACACTGCCTCTTGGACAGAACTTCTACACCTTACATTGTATATCCCAGCTCCTGGCCTGACACTGCCTCTTGGACAGAACTTCTACACCTTACATTGTATATCCCAGCTCCTGGCCTGACACTGCCTCTTGGACAGAACTTCTACACCTTACATTGTATATCCCAGCTCCTGGCCTGACACTGTCTATTGGACAGAACTTCTACACCTTACATTGTATATCCCAGCTCCTGGCCTGACACTGCCTCTTGGACAGAACTTCTACACCTTACATTGTATATCCCAGCTCCTGGCCTGACACTGCCTCTTAGACAGAACTTCTACACCTTACATTGTATATCCCAGCTCCTGGCCTGACACTGCCTCTTGGACAGAACTTCTACACCTTACATTGTATATCCCAGCTCCTGGCCTGACACTGCCTCTTGGACAGAACTTCTACACCTTACATTGTATATCCCAGCTCCTGGTCTGACACTGCCTCTTGGACAGAACTTCTACACCTTACATTGTATATCCCAGCTCCTGGCCTGACACTGCCTCTTGGACAGAACTTCTACACCTTACATTGTATATCCCAGCTCCTGGCCTGACACTGCCTCTTGGACAGAACTTCTACACCTTACATTGTATATCCCAGCTCCTGGCCTGACACTGCCTCTTGGACAGAACTTCTACACCTTACATTGTATATCCTAGCTCCTGGCCTGACACTGCCTCTTCGACAGAACGTCTACACCGTACAGTGTATATCCCAGCTCCTGGCCTGACACTGCCTCTTGGACAGAACTTCTACACCTTACATTGTATATCCCAGCTCCTGGCCTGACACTGCCTCTTGGACAGAACTTCTACACCTTACATTGTATATCCCAGCTCCTGGCCTGACACTGCCTCTTCGACAGAACTTCTACACCTTACATTGTATATCCCAGCTCCTGGCCTGACACTGCCTCTTGGACAGAACTTCTACACCTTACATTGTATATCCCAGCTCCTGGCCTGACACTGCCTCTTGGACAGAACTTCTACACCTTACATTGTATATCCCAGCTCCTGGCCTGACACTGCCTCTTGGACAGAACTTCTACACCTTACATTGTATATCCCAGCTCCTGGCCTGACACTGCCTCTTGGACAGAACTTCTACACCTTACATTGTATATCCCAGCTCCTGGCCTGACACTGCCTCTTGGACAGAACTTCTACACCTTACATTGTATATCCCAGCTCCTGGCCTTACACTGCCTCTTAGACAGAACTTCTACACCTTACATTGTATATCCCAGCTCCTGGCCTGACACTGCCTCTTAGACAGAACTTCTACACCTTACATTGTATATCCCATCTCCTGGCCTGACACTGCCTCTTAGACAGAACTTCTACACCTTACATTGTATATCCCAGCTCCTGGCCTGACACTGCCTCTTGGACAGAACTTCTACACCTTACATTGTATATCCCAGCTCCTGGCCTGACACTGCCTCTTGGACAGAACTTCTACACCTTACATTGTATATCCCAGCTCCTGGCCTGACACTGCCTCTTAGACAGAACTTCTACACCGTACAGTGTATATCCCAGCTCCTGGCCTGACACTGCCTCTTAGACAGAACTTCTACACCTTACATTGTATATCCCATCTCCTGGCCTGACACTGCCTCTTAGACAGAACTTCTACACCTTACATTGTATATCCCAGCTCCTGGCCTGACACTGCCTCTTGGACAGCACTTCTACACCTTACATTGTATATCCCAGCTCCTGGTCTGACACTGCCTCTTAGACAGAACTTCTACACCTTACATTGTATATCCCAGCTCCTGGCCTGACACTGCCTCTTGGACAGAACTTCTACACCTTACATTGTATATCCCAGCTCCTGGCCTGACACTGCCTCTTAGACAGAACTTCTACACCTTACATTGTATATCCCAGCTCCTGGTCTGACACTGCCTCTTAGACAGAACTTCTACACCTTACATTGTATATCCCAGCTCCTGGTCTGACACTGCCTCTTAGACAGAACTTCTACACCGTACAGTGTATATACCAGCTCCTGGCTTGACACTGCCTCTTAGACAGAACTTCTACACTGTACAGTGTATATCCCAGCTCCTGGCCTGACACTGCCTCTTAGACAGAACTTCTACACCTTACATTGTATATCCCAGCTCCTGGCCTGACACTGCCTCTTAGACAGAACTTCTACACCGTACAGTGTATATCCCAGCTCCTGGCCTGACACTGCCTCTTAGACAGAACTTCTACACCTTACATTGTATATCCCAGCTCCTGGCCTGACACTGCCTCTTAGACAGAACTTCTACAACGTACAGTGTATATCCCAGCTCCTGGCTTGACACTGCCTCTTAGACAGAACTTCTACACCGTACAGTGTATATCCCAGCTCCTGGCCTGACACTGCCTCTTAGACAGAACTTCTACACCTTACATTGTATATCCCAGCTCCTGGCCTGACACTGCCTCTTAGGCAGAACTTCTACACCGTACAGTGTATATCCCAGCTCCTGGCCTGACACTGCCTCTTAGACAGAACTTCTACACCTTACATTGTATATCCCAGCTCCTGCCCTGACACTGCCTCTTAGACAGAACTTCTACACCTTACATTGTATATCCCAGCTCCTGGCCTGACACTGCCTCTTGGACAGAACTTCTACACCTTACATTGTATATCCCAGCTCCTGGCCTGACACTGCCTCTTAGACAGAACTTCTACACCGTACAGTGTATATCCCAGCTCCTGGCCTGACACTGCCTCTTAGACAGAACTTCTACACCTTACATTGTATATCCCAGCTCCTGGCCTGACACTGCCTCTTAGACAGAACTTCTACACCGTACAGTGTATATCCCAGCTCCTGGCCTGACACTGCCTCTTAGACAGAACTTCTACACCTTACATTGTATATCCCAGCTCCTGGCCTGACACTGCCTCTTAGACAGAACTTCTACACCTTACATTGTATATCCCAGCTCCTGGCCTGACACTGCCTCTTAGACAGAACTTCTACACCGTACAGTGTATATCCCAGCTCCTGGCCTGACACTGCCTCTTAGACAGAACTTCTACACCTTACATTGTATATCCCAGCTCCTGGCCTGACACTGCCTCTTAGACAGAACTTCTACACAGTACAGTGTATATCCCAGCTCCTGGCCTGACACTGCCTCTTAGACAGAACTTCTACACCTTACATTGTATATCCCAGCTCCTGGCCTGACACTGCCTCTTAGACAGAACTTCTACACCTTACATTGTATATCCCAGCTCCTGGCCTGACACTGCCTCTTAGACAGAACTTCTACACCGTACAGTGTATATCCCAGCTCCTGGCCTGACACTGCCTCTTAGACAGAACTTCTACACCGTACAGTGTATATCCCAGCTCCTGGCCTGACACTGCCTCTTAGACAGAACTTCTACACTGTACAGTGTACATTCCAGCTCCTGGCCTGACACTGCCTCTTAGACAGAACTTCTACACCTTACATTGTATATCCCAGCTCCTGGCCTGACACTGCCTCTTAGACAGAACTTCTACACCGTACAGTGTATATCCCAGCTCCTGGCCTGACACTGCCTCTTAGACATAACTTCTACACCTTACATTGTATATCCCAGCTCCTGGCCTGACACTGCCTCTTAGACAGAACTTCTACACCGTACAGTGTATATCCCAGCTCCTGGCCTGACACTGCCTCTTAGACAGAACTTCTACACCGTACAGTGTATATCCCAGCTCCTGGCCTGACACTGCCTCTTAGACAGAACTTCTACACCTTACATTGTATATCCCAGCTCCTGGCCTGACACTGCCTCTTAGACAGAACTTCTACACCGTACAGTGTATATCCCAGCTCCTGGCCTGACACTGCCTCTTAGACAGAACTTCTACACCTTACATTGTATATCCCAGCTCCTGGCCTGACACTGCCTCTTAGACAGAACTTCTACACCGTACAGTGTATATCCCAGCTCCTGGCCTGACACTGCCTCTTAGATAGAACTTCTACAACGTACAGTGTATATCCCAGCTCCTGGCTTGACACTGCCTCTTAGACAGAACTTCTACACCGTACAGTGTATATCCCAGCTCCTGGCCTGACACTGCCTCTTAGACAGAACTTCTACACCTTACATTGTATATCCCAGCTCCTGGCCTGACACTGCCTCTTAGGCAGAACTTCTACACCGTACAGTGTATATCCCAGCTCCTGGCCTGACACTGCCTCTTAGACAGAACTTCTACACCTTACATTGTATATCCCAGCTCCTGCCCTGACACTGCCTCTTAGACAGAACTTCTACACTGTACAGTGTACATTCCAGCTCCTGGCCTGACACTGCCTCTTAGACAGAACTTCTACACCTTACATTGTATATCCCAGCTCCTGGCCTGACACTGCCTCTTAGACAACTTCTACACCGTACAGTGTATATCCCAGCTCCTGGCCTGACACTGCCTCTTAGACAGAACTTCTACACCTTACATTGTATATCCCAGCTCCTGGCCTGACACTGCCTCTTAGACAGAACTTCTACACCTTACATTGTATATCCCAGCTCCTGGCCTGACACTGCCTCTCAGACAGAACTTCTACACCGTACAGTGTATATCCCAGCTCCTGGCTTGACACTGCCTCTCAGACAGAACTTCTACACCGTACAGTGTATATCCCAGCTCCTGGCCTGACACTGTCTCTCAGACAGAACTTCTACACCGTACAGTGTATATCCCATCTCCTGGCCTGACATTGCCTCTTAGACAGAACTTTTACACCTTACATTGTATATCCCAGCTCCTGGCCTGACACTGCCTCTTGGACAGAACTTCTACACCTTACATTGTATATCCCAGCTCCTGGCCTGACACTGCCTCTTGGACAGAACTTCTACACCTTACATTGTATATCCCAGCTCCTGGCCTGACACTGCCTCTTGGACAGAACTTCTACACCTTACATTGTATATCCCAGCTCCTTGCCTGACACTGCCTCTTAGACAGAACTTCTACACCTTACATTGTATATCCCAGCTCCTGGCCTGACACTGCCTCTTAGACAGAACTTCTACACCTTACATTGTATATCCCAGCTCCTGGCCTGACACTGCCTCTTAGACAGAACTTCTACACCTTACATTGTATATCCCAGCTCCTGGCCTGACACTGCCTCTTAGACAGAACTTCTACACCTTACATTGTATATCCCAGCTCCTGGCCTGACACTGCCTCTTAGACAGAACTTCTACACCGTACAGTGTATATCCCAGCTCCTGGCCTGACACTGCCTCTTAGACAGAACTTCTACACCGTACAGTGTATATCCCAGCTCCTGGCCTGACACTGCCTCTTAGACAGAACTTCTACACCTTACATTGTATATCCCAGCTCCTGGCCTGACACTGCCTCTTAGACAGAACATCTACACTGTACAGTGTATATCCCAGCTCCTGGCCTGACACTGCCTCTTAGACAGAACTTCTATACTGTACAGTGAATATCCCAGCTCCTGGCCTGACACTGCCTCTTAGACAGAACTTCTACACTGTACAGTGTATATCCCAGCTCCTGGCCTGACACTGCCTCTTAGACAGAACTTCTACACTGTACAGTGTATATCCCAGCTCCTGGCCTGACACTGCCTCTTAGACAGAACTTCTACACCTTACATTGTATATCCCAGCTCCTGCCCTGACACTGCCTCTTAGACAGAACTTCTACACTGTACAGTGTACATTCCAGCTTTTGGTCTGACACTGCCTCTTAGACAGAACTTCTACACCTTACATTGTATATCCCAGCTCATGGCCTGACACTGCCTCTTAGACAGAACTTCTACACCGTACAGTGTATATCCCAGCTCCTGGCCTGACACTGCCTCTTAGACAGAACTTCTACACCGTACAGTGTATATCCCAGCTCCTGGCCTGACACTGCCTCTTAGACAGAACTTCTACACTGTACAGTGTATATCCCAGCTCCTGGCCTGACACTGCCTCTTAGACAGAACTTCTACACTGTACAGTGTATATCCCAGCTCCTGGCGTGACACTGCCTCTTAGACAGAACTTCTACACCTTACATTGTATATCCCAGCTCCTGCCCTGACACTGCCTCTTAGACAGAACTTCTACACTGTACAGTGTACATTCCAGCTCCTGGCCTGACACTGCCTCTTAGATAGAACTTCTACACCGTACAGTGTATATCCCAGCTCCTGGCCTGACACTGCCTCTTAGACAGAACTTCTACACCGTACAGTGTATATCCCAGCTCCTGGCCTGACACTGCTTCTTAGACAGAACTTCTACACTGTTCAATGTATATCCCAGCTCCTGGCCTGACACTGCCTCTTAGACAGAACTTCTACACCTTACATTGTATATCCCAGCTCCTGGCCTGACACTGCCTCTTGGACAGAACTTCTACACCTTACATTGTATATCCCAGCTCCTGGCCTGACACTGCCTCTTGGACAGAACTTCTACACCTTACATTGTATATCCCAGCTCCTGGTCTGACACTGCCTCTTAGACAGAACTTCTACACCTTACATTGTATATCCCAGCTCCTGGTCTGACACTGCCTCTTGGACAGAACTTCTACACCTTACATTGTATATCCCAGCTCCTGGCCTGACACTGCCTCTTGGACAGAACTTCTACACCTTACATTGTATATCCCAGCTCCTGGCCTGACACTGCCTCTTGGACAGAACTTCTACACCTTACATTGTATATCCCAGCTCCTGGCCTGACACTGCCTCTTGGACAGAACTTCTACACCTTACTTTGTATATCCCAGCTCCTGGCCTGACACTGCCTCTTGGACAGAACTTCTACACCTTACATTGTATATCCCAGCTCCTGGCCTGACACTGCCTCTTGGACAGAACTTCTACACCTTACATTGTATATCCCAGCTCCTGGCCTGACACTGCCTCTTGGACAGAACTTCTACACCTTACATTGTATATCCCAGCTCCTGGCCTGACACTGCCTCTTAGACAGAACTTCTACACCTTACATTGTATATCCCAGCTCCTGGTCTGACACTGCCTCTTAGACAGAACTTCTACACCTTACATTGTATATCCCAGCTCCTGGCCTGACACTGCCTCTTGGACAGAACTTCTACACCTTACATTGTATATCCCAGCTCCTGGCCTGACACTGCCTCTTGGACAGAACTTCTACACCTTACATTGTATATCCCAGCTCCTGGCCTGACACTGCCTCTTGGACAGAACTTCTACACCTTACATTGTATATCCCAGCTCCTGGCCTGACACTGCCTCTTGGACAGAACTTCTACACCTTACATTGTATATCCCAGCTCCTGGCCTGACACTGCCTCTTGGACAGAACTTCTACACCTTACATTGTATGTCCCAGCTCCTGGCCTGACACTGCCTCTTGGACAGAACTTCTACACTGTACAGTGTACATTCCAGCTCCTGGCCTGACACTGCCTCTTGGACAGGACTTCTACACCTTACATTGTATATCCCAGCTCCTGGCCTGACACTGCCTCTTGGACAGAACTTCTACACCTTACATTGTATATCCCAGCTCCTGGCCTGACACTGCCTCTTGGACAGAACTTCTACACCTTACATTGTATATCCCAGCTCCTGGCCTGACACTGTCTCTTGGACAGAACTTCTACACCTTACATTGTATATCCCAGCTCCTGGCCTGACACTGCCTCTTGGACAGAACTTCTACACCTTACATTGTATATCCCAGCTCCTGGCCTGACACTGCCTCTTAGACAGAACTTCTACACCTTACATTGTATATCCCAGCTCCTGGCCTGACACTGCCTCTTGGACAGAACTTCTACACCTTACATTGTATATCCCAGCTCCTGGCCTGACACTGCCTCTTGGACAGAACTTCTACACCTTACATTGTATATCCCAGCTCCTGGCCTGACACTGCCTCTTGGACAGAACTTCTACACCTTACATTGTATATCCCAGCTCCTGGCCTGACACTGCCTCTTGGACAGAACTTCTACACCTTACATTGTATATCCCAGCTCCTGGCCTGACACTGCCTCTTGGACAGAACTTCTACACCTTACATTGTATATCCCAGCTCCTGGCCTGACACTGCCTCTTGGACAGAACTTCTACACCTTACATTGTATATCCCAGCTCCTGGCCTGACACTGCCTCTTGGACAGAACTTCTACACCTTACATTGTATATCCTAGCTCCTGGCCTGACACTGCCTCTTCGACAGAACTTCTACACCATACAGTGTATATCCCAGCTCCTGGCTTGACACTGCCTCTTGGACAGAACTTCTACACCTTACATTGTATATCCCAGCTCCTGGCCTGACACTGCCTCTTGGACAGAACTTCTACACCTTACATTGTATATCCCAGCTCCTGGCCTGACACTGCCTCTTGGACAGAACTTCTACACCTTACATTGTATATCCCAGCTCCTGGCCTGACACTGCCTCTTGGACAGAACTTCTACACCTTACATTGTATATCCCAGCTCCTGGCCTGACACTGCCTCTTGGACAGAACTTCTACACCTTACATTGTATATCCCAGCTCCTGGCCTGACACTGCCTCTTGGACAGAACTTCTACACCTTACATTGTATATCCCAGCTCCTTGCCTGACACTGCCTCTTGGACAGAACTTCTACACCTTACATTGTATATCCCAGCTCCTGGCCTGACACTGCCTCTTGGACAGAACTTCTACACCTTACATTGTATATCCCAGCTCCTGGCCTGACACTGCCTCTTAGACAGAACTTCTACAACGTACAGTGTATATCCCAGCTCCTGGCTTGACACTGCCTCTTAGACAGAACTTCTACACCGTACAGTGTATATCCCAGCTCCTGGCCTGACACTGCTTCTTAGACAGAACTTCTACACTGTTCAATGTATATCCCAGCTCCTGGCCTGACACTGCCTCTTAGACAGAACTTCTACACCTTACATTGTATATCCCAGCTCCTGGCCTGACACTGCCTCTTAGGCAGAACTTCTACACCTTACATTGTATATCCCAGCTCCTGGCCTGACACTGCCTCTTGGACAGAACTTCTACACCTTACATTGTATATCCCAGCTCCTGGTCTGACACTGCCTCTTAGACAGAACTTCTACACTGTACAGTGTACATTCCAGCTCCTGGCCTGACACTGCCTCTTAGACAGAACTTCTACACCTTACATTTTATATCCCAGCTCCTGGCCTGACACTGCCTCTTAGACAACTTCTACACCGTACAGTGTATATCCCAGCTCCTGGCCTGACACTGCCTCTTAGACAGAACTTCTACACCTTACATTGTATATCCCAGCTCCTGGCCTGACACTGCCTCTTAGACAGAACTTCTACACCTTACATTGTATATCCCAGCTCCTGGCCTGACACTGCCTCTCAGACAGAACTTCTACACCGTACAGTGTATATCCCAGCTCCTGGCTTGACACTGCCTCTCAGACAGAACTTCTACACCGTACAGTGTATATCCCAGCTCCTGGCCTGACACTGTCTCTCAGACAGAACTTCTACACCGTACAGTGTATATCCCATCTCCTGGCCTGACACTGCCTCTTAGACAGAACTTTTACACCTTACATTGTATATCCCAGCTCCTGGCCTGACACTGCCTCTTGGACAGAACTTCTACACCTTACATTGTATATCCCAGCTCCTGGCCTGACACTGCCTCTTGGACAGAACTTCTACACCTTACATTGTATATCCCAGCTCCTGGCCTGACACTGCCTCTTGGACAGAACTTCTACACCTTACATTGTATATCCCAGCTCCTGGCCTGACACTGCCTCTTAGACAGAACTTCTACACCTTACATTGTATATCCCAGCTCCTGGCCTGACACTGCCTCTTAGACAGAACTTCTACACCTTACATTGTATATCCCAGCTCCTGGCCTGACACTGCCTCTTAGACAGAACTTCTACACCTTACATTGTATATCCCAGCTCCTGGCCTGACACTGCCTCTTAGACAGAACTTCTACACCTTACATTGTATATCCCAGCTCCTGGCCTGACACTGCCTCTTAGACAGAACTTCTACACCGTACAGTGGGTATATCCCAGCTCCTGGCCTGACACTGCCTCTTAGACAGAACTTCTACACCGTACAGTGTATATCCCAGCTCCTGGCCTGACACTGCCTCTTAGACAGAACTTCTACACCTTACATTGTATATCCCAGCTCCTGGCCTGACACTGCCTCTTAGACAGAACATCTACACTGTACAGTGTATATCCCAGCTCCTGGCCTGACACTGCCTCTTAGACAGAACTTCTATACTGTACAGTGAATATCCCAGCTCCTGGCCTGACACTGCCTCTTAGACAGAACTTCTACACTGTACAGTGTATATCCCAGCTCCTGGCCTGACACTGCCTCTTAGACAGAACTTCTACACTGTACAGTGTATATCCCAGCTCCTGGCCTGACACTGCCTCTTAGACAGAACTTCTACACCTTACATTGTATATCCCAGCTCCTGCCCTGACACTGCCTCTTAGACAGAACTTCTACACTGTACAGTGTACATTCCAGCTTTTGGTCTGACACTGCCTCTTAGACAGAACTTCTACACCTTACATTGTATATCCCAGCTCATGGCCTGACACTGCCTCTTAGACAGAACTTCTACACCGTACAGTGTATATCCCAGCTCCTGGCCTGACACTGCCTCTTAGACAGAACTTCTACACCGTACAGTGTATATCCCAGCTCCTGGCCTGACACTGCCTCTTAGACAGAACTTCTACACTGTACAGTGTATATCCCAGCTCCTGGCCTGACACTGCCTCTTAGACAGAACTTCTACACTGTACAGTGTATATCCCAGCTCCTGGCGTGACACTGCCTCTTAGACAGAACTTCTACACCTTACATTGTATATCCCAGCTCCTGCCCTGACACTGCCTCTTAGACAGAACTTCTACACTGTACAGTGTACATTCCAGCTCCTGGCCTGACACTGCCTCTTAGATAGAACTTCTACACCGTACAGTGTATATCCCAGCTCCTGGCCTGACACTGCCTCTTAGACAGAACTTCTACACCGTACAGTGTATATCCCAGCTCCTGGCCTGACACTGCTTCTTAGACAGAACTTCTACACTGTTCAATGTATATCCCAGCTCCTGGCCTGACACTGCCTCTTAGACAGAACTTCTACACCTTACATTGTATATCCCAGCTCCTGGCCTGACACTGCCTCTTGGACAGAACTTCTACACCTTACATTGTATATCCCAGCTCCTGGCCTGACACTGCCTCTTGGACAGAACTTCTACACCTTACATTGTATATCCCAGCTCCTGGTCTGACACTGCCTCTTAGACAGAACTTCTACACCTTACATTGTATATCCCAGCTCCTGGTCTGACACTGCCTCTTGGACAGAACTTCTACACCTTACATTGTATATCCCAGCTCCTGGCCTGACACTGCCTCTTGGACAGAACTTCTACACCTTACATTGTATATCCCAGCTCCTGGCCTGACACTGCCTCTTGGACAGAACTTCTACACCTTACATTGTATATCCCAGCTCCTGGCCTGACACTGCCTCTTGGACAGAACTTCTACACCTTACTTTGTATATCCCAGCTCCTGGCCTGACACTGCCTCTTGGACAGAACTTCTACACCTTACATTGTATATCCCAGCTCCTGGCCTGACACTGCCTCTTGGACAGAACTTCTACACCTTACATTGTATATCCCAGCTCCTGGTCTGACACTGCCTCTTGGACAGAACTTCTACACCTTACATTGTATATCCCAGCTCCTGGCCTGACACTGCCTCTTGGACAGAACTTCTACACCTTACATTGTATATCCCAGCTCCTGGCCTGACACTGCCTCTTGGACAGAACTTCTACACCTTACATTGTATATCCCAGCTCTTGGCCTGACACTGCCTCTTGGACAGAACTTCTACACCTTACATTGTATATCCCAGCTCCTGGCCTGACACTGCCTCTTGGACAGAACTTCTACACCTTACATTGTATATCCCAGCTCCTGGCCTGACACTGCCTCTTGGACAGAACTTCTACACCTTACATTGTATATCCCAGCTCCTGGCCTGACACTGCCTCTTGGACAGAACTTCTACACCTTACATTGTATATCCTAGCTCCTGGCCTGACACTGCCTCTTCGACAGAACTTCTACACCGTACAGTGTATATCCCAGCTCCTGGCCTGACACTGCCTCTTGGACAGAACTTCTACACCTTACATTGTATATCCCAGCTCCTGGCCTGACACTGCCTCTTGGACAGAACTTCTACACCTTACATTGTATATCCCAGCTCCTGGCCTGACACTGCCTCTTGGACAGAACTTCTACACCTTACATTGTATATCCCAGCTCCTGGCCTGACACTGCCTCTTGGACAGAACTTCTATACCTTACATTGTATATCCCAGCTCCTGGCCTGACACTGCCTCTTGGACAGAACTTCTACACCTTACATTGTATATCCCAGCTCCTGGCCTGACACTGCCTCTTGGACAGAACTTCTACACCTTACATTGTATATCCCAGCTCCTTGCCTGACACTGCCTCTTGGACAGAACTTCTACACCTTACATTGTATATCCCAGCTCCTGGCCTGACACTGCCTCTTGGACAGAACTTCTACACCTTACATTGTATATCCCAGCTCCTGGCCTTACACTGCCTCTTAGACAGAACTTCTACACCTTACATTGTATATCCCAGCTCCTGGCCTGACACTGCCTCTTAGACAGAACTTCTACACCTTACATTGTATATCCCATCTCCTGGCCTGACACTGCCTCTTAGACAGAACTTCTACACCTTACATTGTATATCCCAGCTCCTGGCCTGACACTGCCTCTTGGACAGAACTTCTACACCTTACATTGTATATCCCAGCTCCTGGCCTGACACTGCCTCTTGGACAGAACTTCTACACCTTACATTGTATATCCCAGCTCCTGGCCTGACACTGCCTCTTAGACAGAACTTCTACACCGTACAGTGTATATCCCAGCTCCTGGCCTGACACTGCCTCTTAGACAGAACTTCTACACCTTACATTGTATATCCCATCTCCTGGCCTGACACTGCCTCTTAGACAGAACTTCTACACCTTACATTGTATATCCCAGCTCCTGGCCTGACACTGCCTCTTGGACAGAACTTCTACACCTTACATTGTATATCCCAGCTCCTGGTCTGACACTGCCTCTTAGACAGAACTTCTACACCTTACATTGTATATCCCAGCTCCTGGCCTGACACTGCCTCTTGGACAGAACTTCTACACCTTACATTGTATATCCCAGCTCCTGGCCTGACACTGCCTCTTAGACAGAACTTCTACACCTTACATTGTATATCCCAGCTCCTGGTCTGACACTGCCTCTTAGACAGAACTTCTACACCTTACATTGTATATCCCAGCTCCTGGTCTGACACTGCCTCTTAGACAGAACTTCTACACCTTACATTGTATATCCCAGCTCCTGGTCTGACACTGCCTCTTAGACAGAACTTCTACACCGTACAGTGTATATACCAGCTCCTGGCTTGACACTGCCTCTTAGACAGAACTTCTACACTGTACAGTGTATATCCCAGCTCCTGGCCTGACACTGCCTCTTAGACAGAACTTCTACACCTTACATTGTATATCCCAGCTCCTGGCCTGACACTGCCTCTTAGACAGAACTTCTACACCGTACAGTGTATATCCCAGCTCCTGGCCTGACACTGCCTCTTAGACAGAACTTCTACACCGTACAGTGTATATCCCAGCTCCTGGCCTGACACTGCCTCTTAGACAGAACTTCTACACCTTACATTGTATATCCCAGCTCCTGGCCTGACACTGCCTCTTAGACAGAACTTCTACACCTTACATTGTATATCCCAGCTCCTGGCCTGACACTGCCTCTTAGACAGAACTTCTACAACGTACAGTGTATATCCCAGCTCCTGGCTTGACACTGCCTCTTAGACAGAACTTCTACACCGTACAGTGTATATCCCAGCTCCTGGCCTGACACTGCCTCTTAGACAGAACTTCTACACCTTACATTGTATATCCCAGCTCCTGGCCTGACACTGCCTCTTAGGCAGAACTTCTACACCGTACAGTGTATATCCCAGCTCCTGGCCTGACACTGCCTCTTAGACAGAACTTCTACACCTTACATTGTATATCCCAGCTCCTGCCCTGACACTGCCTCTTAGACAGAACTTCTACACTGTACAGTGTACATTCCAGCTCCTGGCCTGACACTGCCTCTTAGACAGAACTTCTACACCTTACATTGTATATCCCAGCTCCTGGCCTGACACTGCCTCTTAGACAGAACTTCTACACCGTACAGTGTATATCCCAGCTCCTGGCCTGACACTGCCTCTTAGACAGAACTTCTACACCTTACATTGTATATCCCAGCTCCTGGCCTGACACTGCCTCTTAGACAGAACTTCTACACAGTACAGTGTATATCCCAGCTCCTGGCCTGACACTGCCTCTTAGACAGAACTTCTACACCGTACAGTGTATATCCCAGCTCCTGGCCTGACACTGCCTCTTAGACAGAACTTCTACACCTTACATTGTATATCCCAGCTCCTGGCCTGACACTGCCTCTTAGACAGAACTTCTACACCGTACAGTGTATATCCCAGCTCCTGGCCTGACACTGCCTCTTAGACAGAACTTCTACACCTTACATTGTATATCCCAGCTCCTGGCCTGACACTGCCTCTTAGACAGAACTTCTACAACGTACAGTGTATATCCCAGCTCCTGGCTTGACACTGCCTCTTAGACAGAACTTCTACACCGTACAGTGTATATCCCAGCTCCTGGCCTGACACTGCCTCTTAGACAGAACTTCTACACCTTACATTGTATATCCCAGCTCCTGGCCTGACACTGCCTCTTAGGCAGAACTTCTACACCGTACAGTGTATATCCCAGCTCCTGGCCTGACACTGCCTCTTAGACAGAACTTCTACACCTTACATTGTATATCCCAGCTCCTGCCCTGACACTGCCTCTTAGACAGAACTTCTACACTGTACAGTGTACATTCCAGCTCCTGGCCTGACACTGCCTCTTAGACAGAACTTCTACACCTTACATTGTATATCCCAGCTCCTGGCCTGACACTGCCTCTTAGACAACTTCTACACCGTACAGTGTATATCCCAGCTCCTGGCCTGACACTGCCTCTTAGACAGAACTTCTACACCGTACAGTGTATATCCCAGCTCCTGGCCTGACACTGCCTCTTAGACAGAACTTCTACACCGTACAGTGTATATCCCAGCTCCTGGCCTGACACTGCCTCTTAGACAGAACTTCTACACCGTACAGTGTATATCCCAGCTCCTGGCCTGACACTGCCTCTTAGACAGAACTTCTACACCGTACAGTGTATATCCCAGCTCCTGGCCTGACACTGCCTCTTAGACAGAACTTCTACACCGTACAGTGTATATCCCAGCTCCTGGCCTGACACTGCCTCTTAGACAGAACTTCTACACCGTACAGTGTATATCCCAGCTCCTGGCCTGACACTGCCTCTTAGACAGAACTTCTACACCTTACATTGTATATCCCAGCTCCTGGCCTGACACTGCCTCTTAGACAGAACTTCTACACCGTACAGTGTATATCCCAGCTCCTGGCCTGACACTGCCTCTTAGACAGAACTTCTACACCGTACAGTGTATATCCCAGCTCCTGGCCTGACACTGCCTCTTAGACAGAACTTCTACACCTTACATTGTATATCCCAGCTCCTGGCCTGACACTGCCTCTTAGACAGAACTTCTACACCGTACAGTGTATATCCCAGCTCCTGGCCTGACACTGCCTCTTAGACAGAACTTCTACACCGTACAGTGTATATCCCAGCTCCTGGCCTGACACTGCCTCTTAGACAGAACTTCTACACCTTACATTGTATATCCCAGCTCCTGGCCTGACACTGCCTCTTAGTCAGAACTTCTACACCTTACATTGTATATCCCAGCTCCTGGCCTGACACTGCCTCTTAGACAGAACTTCTACAACGTACAGTGTATATCCCAGCTCCTGGCTTGACACTGCCTCTTAGACAGAACTTCTACACCGTACAGTGTATATCCCAGCTCCTGGCCTGACACTGCCTCTTAGACAGAACTTCTACACCTTACATTGTATATCCCAGCTCCTGGCCTGACACTGCCTCTTAGGCAGAACTTCTACACCGTACAGTGTATATCCCAGCTCCTGGCGTGACACTGCCTCTTAGACAGAACTTCTACACCTTACATTGTATATCCCAGCTCCTGCCCTGACACTGCCTCTTAGACAGAACTTCTACACTGTACAGTGTACATTCCAGCTCCTGGCCTGACACTGCCTCTTAGACAGAACTTCTACACCTTACATTGTATATCCCAGCTCCTGGCCTGACACTGCCTCTTAGACAGAACTTCTACACCGTACAGTGTATATCCCAGCTCCTGGCCTGACACTGCCTCTTAGACATAACTTCTACACCTTACATTGTATATCCCAGCTCCTGGCCTGACACTGCCTCTTAGACAGGACTTCTGCACCGTACAGTGTATATCCCAGCTCCTGGCCTGACACTGCCTCTTAGACAGAACTTCTACACCGTACAGTGTATATCCCAGCTCCTGGCCTGACACTGCCTCTTAGACAGAACTTCTACACCTTACATTGTATATCCCAGCTCCTGGCCTGACACTGCCTCTTAGACAGAACTTCTACACCGTACAGTGTATATCCCAGCTCCTGGCCTGACACTGCCTCTTAGACAGAACTTCTACACCTTACATTGTATATCCCAGCTCCTGGCCTGACACTGCCTCTTAGGCAGAACTTCTACACCGTACAGTGTATATCCCAGCTCCTGGCCTGACACTGCCTCTTAGACAGAACTTCTACACCTTACATTGTATATCCCAGCTCCTGCCCTGACACTGCCTCTTAGACAGAACTTCTACACTGTACAGTGTACATTCCAGCTCCTGGCCTGACACTGCCTCTTAGACAGAACTTCTACACCTTACATTGTATATCCCAGCTCCTGGCCTGACACTGCCTCTTAGACAACTTCTACACCGTACAGTGTATATCCCAGCTCCTGGCCTGACACTGCCTCTTAGACAGAACTTCTACACCTTACATTGTATATCCCAGCTCCTGGCCTGACACTGCCTCTTAGACAGAACTTCTACACCTTACATTGTATATCCCAGCTCCTGGCCTGACACTGCCTCTCAGACAGAACTTCTACACCGTACAGTGTATATCCCAGCTCCTGGCTTGACACTGCCTCTCAGACAGAACTTCTACACCGTACAGTGTATATCCCAGCTCCTGGCCTGACACTGTCTCTCAGACAGAACTTCTACACCGTACAGTGTATATCCCATCTCCTGGCCTGACACTGCCTCTTAGACAGAACTTTTACACCTTACATTGTATATCCCAGCTCCTGGCCTGACACTGCCTCTTGGACAGAACTTCTACACCTTACATTGTATATCCCAGCTCCTGGCCTGACACTGCCTCTTGGACAGAACTTCTACACCTTACATTGTATATCCCAGCTCCTGGCCTGACACTGCCTCTTAGACAGAACTTCTACACCTTACATTGTATATCCCAGCTCCTGGCCTGACACTGCCTCTTAGACAGAACTTCTACACCTTACATTGTATATCCCAGCTCCTGGCCTGACACTGCCTCTTAGACAGAACTTCTACACCTTACATTGTATATCCCAGCTCCTGGCCTGACACTGCCTCTTAGACAGAACTTCTACACCTTACATTGTATATCCCAGCTCCTGGCCTGACACTGCCTCTTAGACAGAACTTCTACACCGTACAGTGTATATCCCAGCTCCTGGCCTGACACTGCCTCTTAGACAGAACTTCTACACCGTACAGTGTATATCCCAGCTCCTGGCCTGACACTGCCTCTTAGACAGAACTTCTACACCTTACATTGTATATCCCAGCTCCTGGCCTGACACTGCCTCTTAGACAGAACATCTACACTGTACAGTGTATATCCCAGCTCCTGGCCTGACACTGCCTCTTAGACAGAACTTCTATACTGTACAGTGAATATCCCAGCTCCTGGCCTGACACTGCCTCTTAGACAGAACTTCTACACTGTACAGTGTATATCCCAGCTCCTGGCCTGACACTGCCTCTTAGACAGAACTTCTACACTGTACAGTGTATATCCCAGCTCCTGGCCTGACACTGCCTCTTAGACAGAACTTCTACACCTTACATTGTATATCCCAGCTCCTGCCCTGACACTGCCTCTTAGACAGAACTTCTACACTGTACAGTGTACATTCCAGCTTTTGGTCTGACACTGCCTCTTAGACAGAACTTCTACACCTTACATTGTATATCCCAGCTCATGGCCTGACACTGCCTCTTAGACAGAACTTCTACACCGTACAGTGTATATCCCAGCTCCTGGCCTGACACTGCCTCTTAGACCGAACTTCTACACCGTACAGTGTTTATCCCAGCTCCTGGCCTGACACTGCCTCTTAGACAGAACTTCTACACTGTACAGTGTATATCCCAGCTCCTGGCCTGACACTGCCTCTTAGACAGAACTTCTACACTGTACAGTGTATATCCCAGCTCCTGGCGTGACACTGCCTCTTAGACAGAACTTCTACACCTTACATTGTATATCCCAGCTCCTGCCCTGACACTGCCTCTTAGACAGAACTTCTACACTGTACAGTGTACATTCCAGCTCCTGGCCTGACACTGCCTCTTAGATAGAACTTCTACACCATACAGTGTATATCCCAGCTCCTGGCCTGACACTGCCTCTTAGACAGAACTTCTACACCGTACAGTGTATATCCCAGCTCCTGGCCTGACACTGCTTCTTAGACAGAACTTCTACACTGTTCAATGTATATCCCAGCTCCTGGCCTGACACTGCCTCTTAGACAGAACTTCTACACCTTACATTGTATATCCCAGCTCCTGGCCTGACACTGCCTCTTAGACAGAACTTCTACACCGTACAGTGTATATCCCAGCTCCTGGCGTGACACTGCCTCTTAGACAGAACTTCTACACCTTACATTGTATATCCCAGCTCCTGCCCTGACACTGCCTCTTAGACAGAATTTCTACACCGTACAGTGTACATTCCAGCTCCTACGTTATTCGTTCACTTCAGGTGATCTTGGCAAGGCTCCGGTCGTTGTGAAGGACTCACTGCCGACCCTGGAGCCAGAGGGAGCTACTGCTGCAGTCGAGAGCGAGGACGACGAAGAAGAGGTGACTGAGATGCAAGCGAGGCTGGAGGCTCTGCGTAGCTGAGGCGGTGCGGAGACAAGGGTTAACGCGAAAGCGAGAAATCTCAATGTAATGTCATCTTTGAAGACGGCTGTGTGAAATACAAGTCATTTAGCGTGACAATGTTGTGACAACATTGTGATGATAAATCTCAATGAGATGTCACCTTTGATAATTGTGGTTTGAAACACTGGTCTTGTAGTGTGACAATGTTGTGACAAGGATTTGACAACATTGTGATAACATTGTGACAGTGTTGTGACATCGTAACAACATTGTGATAATGTTGTGACACCCCTGTCTGAGTCTAAAGGCCCTAGTACACATGCAGCAGTAATGGTAAACTCAGACATAATTATGATATTATTCGCTGTATTTGACTAGTACATTTACGCAGTAAACCATGATGGTATATTTGCAAATTGTGACTATGATCACTTCAAAATATGTCATCTTGTTATAATAATTAATTTTGTGTTCCATCCACAGAAATGACGGACACATTTGAATGCTGCGCTCTGTTGCTTCCATTTGCAACATTAAATAGATATTCACAACAAAATACAACAAAGTGGATAAGCAAATTTTCATTGTCATTCCTATCTTGGTACATTTGCAATTTGACATCACACCAGAGCAACAACGCTGATTGGCGAAAGAGTCAATTTACCATGCGGTCGTGTTGTCAAAATTGCTTTTGTTTTGAAAAACCACCGTAAACCGTCGAGCAGATTTACTTTATTTGTTCTCGACCATGAACTACTCAAATTAGAATGATTGTTATCACCACACAATTTATTGCTGACACGTGTACTGAGGCCTCAAGGCGGGCTGCAAACAGAGGAAGCTGGTTGCTGATAGGACTCGGGGGGTGTTTTCGATGATTGTTTGTTGTCGTGGTCACCCCATTTCCTGCCACTCTCGTCTCAAAACTCACCCGTTGCCATGGAAACACCAGACAACAAGTGAGATAATGATGTCTTAAGTTCATTGATGACAAGTCTCTGTGGTGTACAACCACTTTAGATTCATTTCACGCAGCTGTTGAATCCTGCTGGAACAGTTATTTTTGTGTATATACAGATATTTGTGTAGCGTGTATGTGTATATGTTGTCAGTGAGAGTAGTGGACCATATGGTCAGGTGGTGGACTAGAGAGCATGTGGTCAGTCAGTCTAGTTTGTTGACCAGAGGTAAGTTGATCAGACCATCCTTTGTCGATCTTTGTGCCTTGGTAGTTTCACAGAACGTGACAGCATTAGGCCGTGATAGGCCGTCATGACGGCTGGTTCTTTAAATGTCACGCAGCTTTCACATCGGAAATACACAGTGTTGACATCACTACAGAGTCTTGAACAGACATCAAGTTTGGAGGGTAAAATACAACCTCTGTGTGCCCAGTCTGTATTCTACCCATCCTTCACAGATAGCACCGCAACAAATGAATGTATACAACCCATTACTGAGCCCAAAACAACTTTTGTGTAACAGTCATGTGGAAAACAAGTGGGACAATTCCACACTGCACAAATACAAGCATATGGACACTTGTTTGTTACAGCAGAAAGTTTGTATTTCTGCACATTAATGTGTTATGCATCTTGTATGCATAATTTGTTCTGGTACTGTATGATGATATATCTGAAAATCACACACATAGATCTAATATAATACATTGGACAATATATCTGTCAATCCTATGTTGCTATTGTCTATGTACGTTTGATGTATACATCCCTCGCCAATTGAATACACTCAAGTCAATACACTCATTTTTTCTTCACATTTTTTTGACACTATGGCAGGGAATAGTTTGGGGTTGTAGTCTCATATAGAACAACTTTTAATTATGAAATTGTTCTTTAGTCATGTTTCAATGGTGTTTCGAGCTTATGAAAGGCAAATTGGAAGGTATTGTACATGTGTCATATTTATTCTAATCTTAAGAAGAATATATTACATAATATAAAATCAAGGAACAGATAACCTCCCTTTAACACAGGCAGAATCTTTTGACCGAGAAATGAAGCTAGCTACGCTGTGATGTGACTGGCACATTGTCTAAAAAACACTTTGAATGGGATGGAATGATCAGGAATATTGCATGACATTTTATTCTGATTTCTGTATTGGCATTCTCATGGGTGATTACCGGTAGATACGATGTTGTGTTCTTCAGGAGCTGTTTAAAAGGTTTGCTATTTCCTGGAGATGTGTGGTAACTGTAATTGTGGTTATCATTAGAACGGCTGTCTGGATATTTCAAATTGGTTCCACTGAACACAAATGTTGATTGACTGAACCATCGTCGTTAGGTTGTGACAAATGTTTATATTTAAACAACATTGCTTCGATTCATGTTCTTTGGTCAATTGGTAATGTAAAATCACAACTCAATACAGTAATTTCAGAAGTATGCCTTTGCAAAAGGCAACATTTCCCAGTTTGGTGGCTACATGTATGATTCCATTGCCCGTGTTCACTAAAGTAGCCATCTGGTTTCTTCTGCCATGGATCATAGGTTGTGTAAATATTTGTAAGTTAATGCTATTTAAGAGTGGTTTTATGTGGGTTGCATTTCAGTTGCACAGCATTGTATGATATACTGTTGCACTTATTATGAAATAGGTTTGTTGTCGACGTACAAAATGTGTTTGTTGTTCCTTCATGCACAGGATGCTAAACTGTTCATGTTACAATTTTTCATCAACGTTATCCTATTAGAGATTATATCTGGGATGGTGTCATCAGTTGGTAAAATAAAAAAACCTCTTTTCGTGCTGATTCAAACCACCACCCATGCGTGGTGTTGGATACAAAATTTTGAGTTTCAATAAACGACTATGTTTTCTGAAATACATCATGGTGGGTAATATCTTAAATCTGGCTGCTATTGACTACTAAAATTTGTGATATGCTCTGCTTTACTGGAGTGTCTTTCTCCTGCCTGGACTCCATGGGTGGGTGTAAGCTAGTAGATGACTATATGAAACAGCCTTCCTGTATCTAAAGCTAGGATTCCATATGTGGAAATGACACACAGATGTGGTATGCAACAAGAAAAGGGTATAGTGCTTGGTGGAAATCAAAAGGAATAATTCAGTTCAGAGGTGGATGTATTTTTTTCATGGGGATGCAGAAAATCGATTCATTCCATATAGCGATTCAAATTTCGAATCATCCACACAAGAACCACAAGAGGTATTCCACATTCCATTACCATACATATGGAATTCCTGAATTTAGCTTGTATACACACACCAACAACAGTAAAAAAAATATATGTTTATTGTATACACAAAGTCACCCAATGACCATTCACATGCATATATGTGAACTTCATCTGTCAACAGGTCGCGCCACATTACCAATCCAACATTGACCAATCACCGGTAACTTTAGGTAATATTGACCAATCACAAGCCACATCTTACCCCAGTCACATCCCTCACTCAATAGCAGGTCTGACACGCTCTAAAGTTGTCGCTGCTGAATATAAACAAGTTACAGGCATAATTCTGTAATCTCAACAACTTCCTGTCACTGACAGGAAACACTTCTAATTCTACCTCCGCTACACAGAAAAGTTCCGATTTGCTGAATATCTAACATTTTAGTTGTCACCGTTCCAGCAGCCCATGCTTGATACAAGCAAACATTCCTACGTATACAGCTTATGTAATTACAGACTTGTTCCGTCTGTTAAATACTGTTTCATGCGGCAAAGATAATGTTGCATCGACCATAGAAATGCCCCTGGTGGACTTATAAGTCCTAATACTTGCTGTTAGGGTTGTAATGATACACTACCCTTGTGATACATGTTAGGGTTGTAATGATACACTACCCTTGTGATAGATGTTATGGTTGTTGTACAGTTTCCCTGGGTAAAGCGCATCTGGGGGCAGAGGCTTGACCTGTCCTCCAGTCATATTTGTATTATAATTGCTTCAAAATGATACATTGTGATACATATTGAAGTTTCAAAGTTTCCTTGGACAATAGAGTTAAATACAAAAATAGATGTTACTATGTAGCAGCTTATGTATTATAGAATTTTAAATAACCAAACCATGTACAAACCATTTCGTTCTTTCACCAAAAGTGAAGCAGAGTTCAGGTCAGTTTCAGTTTGACAAATATCAACAGTCTTGATACACTGTGCTGCGTATTGATATATGGTTTCACTTGTCTGTGTATCGTGATATATTGATACATTGATTACCCATTGCACACCTACTTGATATCTATTATGGTTGGCTGAATTACCATCATTTCCTATGTTGCCACAACTCCTTGACCTCTTTTACGTTTGACCTCTGACCTGGTTTCGAACTTGAAAAAGTTAAAATGTTTTGCATGCAAAACAGACATGATTTCGTGTGAAGAGTCTATTTGCTTTCCCACCAAACAATTGTAGACACTGTATATATCTACGTTGTATTGTATAGTAATGTCTACACTATATATTTATGTTCTCGAAATGCTTCACATGTTACCCAAACTAATTCAATATATGGCTGTTTGACAAAGCCCGCACTTCCCCTCAATTACCACATTGTCAAACAAAACACATTTCACATCCGCAATGTCATTCCTATATATGACCAAACAACGCTGGAATGACTTGTATGGTAGTTCTGTTCCCGCTTTGCTCTAACATTGGCAAGAAAACTTATGAGATCACCATATATTGGCTTTCTCTGCCATCTGACAATTAAAATATTAAATCACATTATTGGATCCATTACTAGAAATCATATCAGTACTATGCACTAGACTGTGAAAGAACACACCAAAAGCAGCTGCAATATGTGCTGATTAGGATACAAAATGCCCATGAAAGGACAAAATGTCACCACATAAAATGGTGGTTAAGTCACATAACAAAATATGTAGTAACATTCCGTGATACCAGCATCACATAAATTATGAAATTATAACACAAATAACAGGTGATTTCTTAGATTGACTGCATGTTTTTACCCTCCGTCCAAGGAAATGTTATTCATAATTCTGTGACATTCAGTCCCTGGGCAAGGCTACCTATGGCTGTAGATTTGACTAGATGACTACAACGGACCTGTTTAATCACTCAACAACCGACTGTCTGGTTTGGATAACTATCACATACCAAAAGTGACACCAATAGATCAGTCCTGACAGCGACAAAACTGAGCAATTTCTTATCAAACAAGACAACAAATATTGCTTTCCAGCCACTGTGCTGTTGAACCAGTTTGTTTGTGTTGCAGTTATGTAGGTACAGAGCCACCAATTTCCGTGTAAACCCAATCATTCTTATTTAATAGTACGTTAATATCTTACAATCATCTTCTCTTTGTGAAATATTCTTATCATAGAACATTTCTATGTACAAGTGACTCTAATTGGGTCACTTACAGTAAGAATTATACTTGCTTCAATGTTACAAAACACAAATGTCCAGAAATATGTTCTAAAGCCAACCCATATCATCATGTATTACTTTTATATCCACTCATTTCTTTTACTGCCACAATTCTGACCATGCCCATCAAATGTGAATCAACAAACGATGTTATACTAATGTACGCATCATACAGAAATAAAGAGGCTTATGAATTTGTTTCAGCATGCTTATATACAAGATGACTCCTAGAGAACTTTATTTATATTTAATATAAAAATTTTAATATTTATACTACAATTACAAAACACACCCATGTATATATGAATGATATTGGAGCAAAACAGGATAAACATCAATACACTGTTCATACGTGTGCAATTTCTGATAAGATAAAAAATATCAAAATTGAAATCTACAAAAAATATTTCTGCCCCTGCTACCAATCATTTGGATTTCTTAGATATTCCAATATCATGTAACACAAATTAATTTATACTCTGATGCAAAGCATAGATGTTTTTTTCAACAAAAAAGACTTTATCTTGTCTTACTCTGAAACCTTTCATATGCTTTTTATATTTACACATACATGCGCACACAGTGTAACACACAGACACAACACACATGCACACACACACTGTGTCACGCACACACGCACCATACACACACACACACACAATCTCACTCAGTGACAATTGTTGAACTTCAAGAGCAGATAGTTCTGCAGCGTCACCGGCAGTGGCAATTTATGCGTGTGTTTCAAGCGGTGCACTCCAAGCGATTCCCGCACCACGCACCGACAATAGTGCTGTAACGTACGTGGACTCCTCATCAGCGTCTTATACCAGTGGCACTTCATAACGGATCCACCAGGTGGCGCCGGCTGGTTCGCGTTGTGCGTGTAGTTGATATCGAGGGACTCGAGACTGGGGAGGTGTGAGCATGTGCGTACGATGGCCTTCAGAATGGTCATGTCCTGAGAGATATGCTGTAGTTCCTGTTGCAGAAGGGTACAGCCGTGTTTGTTCTTCAAGTTCATGAACTGCGCCCCATATGCGATGAGAAACGATGCCACCAGGGGGCGCCGGTTCTGCTTGCAGTTGTCGAAGAAGCTGACGTACTGCAGCGGCGACTTCCCTGGGGAAGAAAAACGCTCTCATTGGACAGACACTGAGGGATCACCTAGAAATTACGTAAACATAAAATCATCAACAGTTTGGCCCCCTCGCCCTGTATGCACAAGACCCCGCCACAACCTGCATGCAGTAATTAAGTTAGTACATGAATGTATAATGTTGTTCTCCTAGATGGTTTGCATTTCAGGCATCAAACTTTCACGGAAAATCTATGACCCTTCGGGAAAAAAGTTAAATTCTTCTCTTTAAATTCCCTGTCTATTAAGAAAATATCGTGGACATTGGTAGGTGAGATTACAAGACCTGTGCGTATTTCTGCCAAAATCACAAAATTGATAGGACTCCAGCTCGCTGTGGGAGGTTACATGTGTGACTGACCTGTGCCGTCGAACTGGTTGACATCGGTGTTGTAGCCGCGTGTCACCAGGGCCTGGATGACGTCGAAGGAGAAGCTGCGTGTGTTGTGGACGGCGAGATGGAGGGGAGACCAGCCCTGGTGGTTACGGTGGTTCACGTCGGAGCCATGCTCCAACAACTCACAGATACAGCTCAACATGTTGTGTCTAACGCACTCGTGTAGAGGTGTGTCACCTACGACAAAAAGTAAAGGTAAGTACTTACATAGCGCAGTTCCAGTCCTCGGGACTGCTCGATGTGCTTTACAATTTATTCCCTGGCAGACCTGTTCAATCGAACACCATCTCAACGTCTCTGGGAAGCATTCAGCCACGCTACAATTAATGCACAAAGACTATGCGTACACAAATATACACCAGTCATAAAGCCAGCCAGGTACTCATTCATATAGCCGAGTTAACTGGAGCAATATATAATGAAGGTATGACAATGCAGCACAGGATTTGAACCCGGGTTCTCTTGATTGTCCACATACGTGTGTGAGTGTTAGAGCCTTTGGGCTAGAGTAAAGATAACCCACTTGTTTAGCCAGAGTCTACCTGTGTTCAAGACTGGCAGATGAGTGCTCAAGACGGGTAATTACAACTGATAAGACTGGTATAATTTAGAGGGGGGGCCTGTTGGCCACTAGATAAACTAATAGTTCCAAATCTAGGGGCCCACAGTACAGACCGTCATTGGCACAACTGTTAGTGAAGCAAATCGAATGAATCAGTATTAACGGGAATAAAAACACCTATTGCTTGAATTCATATTATATTACATCCTGCTATATATTTCAACCAAACTGCTTTTTTCTCTGACGCTCGTTTTGATCCAAAAGCTATCCTTGTAAACATGCTTTGAATGCATGCAAGTGGTCGGTCTGGTGCGAGTATATGTTGTCTGTGACGTCACGCTACCATGTGATTGCCTGGCTCATTAAATTTCAATTTTCCACGGGAATTGCTACACAGGCGGGTTTAAAATAGAATTTATGCTACAAATGTATTTTTCTGTATTTTTTAATATTCTTGAATGTTACATACAATGTTAAACTTTGTGTACACATGGAGAATGGATTTTAGCTAATGCCTTGCTTTTATTCCCTTTAAATAAATGTCTCAAATGACACTGGTTTGTCACTGAAAAATATAAACTGGCCATGAATGGCTGCGATTGAGGTGAATGGCTTCCACACAAGCTGTTCGCATGGTAAAAGGTACAGTTTTGATTAATTCAAGAGTAACAAAAAATAATTTCTAGCTAAGGGCCTATGACCCACCAGTCTCACGGATGGGCAGTGACAGTATGTCCCTGCCAATGGCGTTCCTGAGATGCGTGAGTACAGCGTCCTCATATCCAAGGGCCGCTGCGATGTAGAGGCTCGTCTTGCCCGTCTCGTCCACGGCGTTGTAGTCCGCGCCATTCAGGATCAACTCGCGTATACAGTCGATGTGGTTGTTACTGGTGGCCAGCTGTAGAGGAGTCGTCCCGCCTACATGGGTCACTACTGTCAGTGGAAAACATCACCTGTCATTGACATTTCTGTCATATATATACATACATATATATATATATAGATGTATATATACATGTGTATATATATATATATATAAACAGCTACTACCATCTCAGCAGACTACAAACAGGACAGAAAAGCACATCTCTACACCAAGGTGAAGATTGGCCAGTCTGAGATGTGCTCCTGTGAAACCAGCCCGAAGACCAGTGAGAACCTACTCCAGTACTGCCCATTACAGGATAGCCACAGGCAACATGCGTGGCCAAACTACACCCCCCTGAACGAGTCTCGAGGCACTGAGGAGAACAGCATCATTTGTGATGGCGACAGGCATTCCCGTCTAGTCATCGACGAAGAAGAAACTGACATTTCCTAAGTAGCCGACAGGTTGTCAGCTGTCAGACAGACAGACAGACAATGACGACAGACAGACAATGACGACAGACAGACAATGACGACAGACAGACAGACAGACCATCATAAGCATATAAGGGCAGCTTTGCAGTGACAGGCTCACATATGTGGAATAGCTTGCCAAAGTGTGTGCGATCGGTTGGAACATTGGCAGCTTTCCGGAAACAACTTAAAACCCATCTATTTCGCATGCACTACATGCCTTGATGCAAGCATTGCTGTAACATCTAAATGACACTGGTTTCTATTTTATAGTATTGATTGGTTTTTAATTTAATTGTTTGAAATTGTATTTTTACACTCTAATTTATTTATTTTTTATCTTAGCTTATTTATTTAATTAATTTATATTTTAACATTTAGCCAACACATCATTTTAGTATGTGAAGCGCTTTGATAAGTATTTACCTACGTAATAAGCGCTATATTAAAAAACGGAATTATTATTATTATATAAACTACAATATAATATTCATTGTAAGGTCAGAGAGACTCCCATTAAGACAATTATATGCCGCTATCATGGGAGCTACCCCACTGATGTAACATAATTATATGATTATCACGTGATCAACTATATATAATAATTATATATGCATACATATATGTGTATACATAGTACATACATAAATTAGTTTAAACAAATGCAGTCATGTCTTGTTTAAGAATGACAGATGCAACTGATTTTAAAGCAGCAAAAAGTTACTTTGACAGCAATCCCAAATGCCAACTTAAATTGTAGAATCTATTACTGAAATTTAATGTCTGCCTATGTCACACTAGATTCAAAGCTCAGTGATCAACAACATATTTGAAAGGTCCATCCAAATTATCACTTTACAGTGTGTACTGGTATCCCTTTGCTCACAGATGTGGATGCATAAATTGCTTGTTAGTCAGGTGTGTTGAGATGGTCTTACCCAGGAACCAAAGAAATTGGGAATACACCTCTGTACGCTTATAATTTAATACAAAATTTGAAATATTTTCATGTCTCCAATTGACATATTTATTAAGTATAATGTACACTTAATAAAATTAATACTATATCCTGCAATGTCTGTATATGCTGCAAGATTATCTCTACATCACGCAAGATGTCACCTGTGTATAAGCCTGGCCGTGAGTACTTGGTTGCCACGTTACAGCCGGCCCCTGCATCCAGCAGCAAGTGTAGACTGTCGACGTGGCCATTCTCAGCCGCAAGGTGAACCGCCGTCATGTCAAACATGTCTCGCGTGTCCAGATCCGCTGTAAGTACAAATTAGTTACACAGTTTTGCATGGGAAAAACACTTTCTGTACTCAGCACATCTGTGTGAATGGATATCTACAAATTCATTTAGGAGTGCTCCCAAAATCCAAATTGGTCGCCTATAACTTAACATTTAAAAACTCACTTATATTAAATGTCTTACGTACATATTCCTTCATACAATATCTCATCATCCTTTTGGCGGCCACAATAAACTTGCTGATTATTCTACTGCACTTTGGGGGTTGCGAGGAGGTAGGAATTGCTTTTACCAAGAGAAAATATCTAGAGTCAGACCTATGGAGAACATTCACTATAACAATTTATAAAAGATAATAAAAACAAAACCCTAAGAAACAAACCCAAACATATAGACAAATTAATAAAATTTAATACAAATAAATACAATAAATAAATTATTCAAATAAGATCCATGCCCCTACCTAATTTAACTATAGATGATTTAGATTTGTGGCTCCCTTGCCTTGAAGGTGTCAAGGGTACTGGAAGCCACGGCTGTTTCATGCAGCTCGTTCCAGTCTTTGATGGTATTGGGGAGGAAATATGTTGTCTGTACTTGGTTCTACATTGGATCTGGCAGAGCTGCTGTGAATGCCCTCTTCTTTGTTTGATCGGTGCAATGACATTGGAAATTATTATAATTGGCATTTTGATAACTTGTCATGCTGGCCAAATGAGTACAGCTTTCCAAGCTAGCTGGATCCTCAGTTATAATATCATGGACATTTTCCCTACAGCTAAGGTATAGGTGAAGCCAAAGGGCCTTGTTTCATGTCACTGCTCCTGCAGTCTTCCCTGCGGGTTGCTGTCATCGACGTTAATGGCAATTTGAGATCAGACTTAGTCTTAGAATTACATCGAAGGTAAAGTGACAGACGTCACACAGATTCTGACAGTGACGGTGACACTGATAGTGGCAGTCCACTCGACTCGAGTCTCGACCTCTGTCACTGAGGCTCTGTGTTTGACAGTGATAGTGTTGACACGCCCACACACTGGATGCTCTGCCAACCGTTTTTGACTTACATTGTTTTACAACAGTCGTTACAGTTGTGGACATACTGCCTGTTGATCGAGAAAAGTGTAATGGCACCGATTCCGCAGCCAACGCACGTACCTCCCCAAGCAATGAGTTCCTTGACACATTCGTCGTGGCCCCGACTTGCCGCGCACAAAAGTGGGGTCATGTAGTTTTTAGATTTATAAAACAACGAGCGGTTATATTCATCCGCATCAACCGACACTCCGCTCTTGAGGATGGTCCGTACATCTTCTACTAGTCCCTCCTTTGCTTTCTCGACTAAACGTCTGCAATTTTCTATTTCCCTCTGCAAGAGTTCGGTGTTTTTCCGCCGCCTCGAAGCCATGTTTGATCGCGGAAATGCACAGTGCTGCCATCTAGCGAATGGAGGGCATTTCCAGAAGGAAGGACGTCTGCTTTCGTTATTATATCCAATTTATGCAATGTGACCTCTTACCTAGCTGTTGAAGGGGGCTACCACCTACATTTTGTTTACGGCCACCCCCACTTCCTACTTATTCTCACCCATTCAAACTGTGACAACGAATGTCTAGGTCAGGATGAGAAAATAGCCGAACGAAAAGGGCAGTCCTTGTCGACATGTTTTAGTCTACATATACCTACCACGGTGTACGTATGTGTGTGCGTGTTTTGCTATGAACTTATATGTATATTTTATGTACCTTATGTCTTAAATAGTCGTTAGTATGTGTAAGCACACGCATACGCATGCACACACACATGCATAATTATATAAATAAAGAGAGATAAACGATTGTATTTTTTTCTTTGGCTGTATTAACTCCTGTTATGGTTAGACCGGCCCTACTACATCCTAGGCGCCATAGTGAATACATACTATATATATAGTCCTTATGAGTCTTCTAAAAAGCAAATCTACCTGTTTACATGTCATAACTATTATATCTCAGACATATCATCCCCAAGTCGGTCATCTACAACAGACACCGAACTCTCCACTACTCGTGGTCAGTCGTCCACTGACAGCACACCGCATGATTACGAAATAGATTTAACAAGATTTAATAAGATTGCCACCCAGAGAATTAACTCTAGGTAGCAGGTGGACAAGGAAGCCCTT
This sequence comes from Escarpia spicata, assembly GCA_963995525.1. Classification (NCBI taxonomy): domain Eukaryota; kingdom Metazoa; phylum Annelida; class Polychaeta; order Sabellida; family Siboglinidae; genus Escarpia; species Escarpia spicata. The sequence continues at coordinate 7,830,195 of OZ023206.1, read as the reverse complement.
GGCTTATCGAGAGTCCGACCTTTTTATCTATGTGTATCCCGCCCGTCTGAGGTATGTGTCGATTTTATTTTTAAACATATTCACGCTACTAGCACCCACACAATCAGCAGGTAATCTGTTCCATTCATTTACAGTCCTTTGTGAAAATGAAAACTTTCTTATATCCAATCTACTCTGCTCCTTTGCTAATGCAAGATCATGTCCTCTAGTCCTTCTATCTTTCTTAACTGAGAAAAACATATTTCTATCAATATTTTCATAACCCTTCAATATTTTAAACACTTCTATCTGATCTCCTCTCAATCTCCTGGTCTCTAGTGTTGTTAAACCGCATTTTTTTAGGCGTATTTCATAACTAAGATCCCTCAGATTTGGTATCATTTTAGTTGCTCTCCTCTGCACTCTTTCTAGCATATCTATGTCCTTCCTGCGATATGGCCTCCACGCTTGAATACAATATTCTAAATGAGGCCTAACTATTGTTTTGTACAGCGGTATTATTAGCTCTTTTTCCTTATACGTTATGTTTCGCCTAATTAATCCAAGGATTTGATTTCCCTTTGAAGCTGCAATTCCGCACTGCTCTGAAATCTTCATATCAGCACTAACGGTTAACCCTAAGTCCTTTTCTTTTACAGTAGTACTTAGTACAGTACCCCCCCCCCATTGTATATTCTACCTCTTCGTTCCCATGTCCTATGTGGAGGCATTTACATTTCCCAAAATTTAACATCATTTGCCACTTTTCAGACCATTTCATCAACCTGTCAAGATCATCTTGTAAATGCTGTCTATCTCCATCACTTTTAATCCTTCTAAACACTTTTGTATCATCCGCAAATTTCAACACCTTGCTTGTTATTTCATCATCCAAATCGTTGATGTATATTAAGAATAATATAGGACCTAATACTGATCCCTGTGGTACCCCACTCAATACCGATTTCCAGTTTGAAGCCTCCCCATCAACTACTACACGTTGTCTTCTGTCAATCAGCCATTGTTCTATCCAGTTTATTATACCATTTCCTATGCCATGGGCCTTTAGTTTAAGCAGTAATCTTTGCTGTGGTACTTTGTCAAAAGCTTTTTGAAAATCTAAGTAGACGATATCTACTGGTGATCCCTCATCTACCCACTTAGTGATGTCTTCCAAAAAACATAACATATTTGTTAAGCATGACCTCGCTTTTAAAAAACCATGTTGAGATGGGTTTATCAAGTTTTGTTTAACAAGAAAATCCACCATGTGATCTTTAATTAGTCTTTCTAATAATTTACAAATCACTGATGTTAAACTCACTGGTCTATAGTTCTCTGACTTGTTTCTCGAACCTTTTTTGAATAACGGTATAATGTTTGCTTCTTTCCATTCTAAAGGAACCACTCCCTCTTCTAATGACAAGTTGAAAACTGTTGCAAGTGGTATGCTAATTTGTTCTACAATTTCCAATAGTAGTTTGGGTGGAATACCATCCACTCCAGGTGATTTATTATCCTTCATAGCCCTTATTTTCTTAGCTACCATTTCCGGGGTTACAATTAATTGTCCTAAATAGTCTGAATCTGCCCCCTTGAACTTAGCCTCTGGTATTGGCAGTGAACTAATATCTTCCCTGGTAAACACTGAACTAAAGTACTCATTCAGGTCTTCTGCCATTATGAATCCCTCTGATATTATATTTCCAGCACTATCTTCTAGAGGACCGACCTTATCTTGAACTTTCTGTTTGCTTCGAACATACGCATAAAAACTCTTGCTGTCATGTTTTATATTACTAGCTAATTGTTGTTCATAGCTTCTCTTTGAATTTCTAATTTCAGCTGTAGCTTGGTTAAGTGCTTCTTTATAACTGTTGTAGTCTTCATCATTTCCAGTACATCTATATGACTTCCACATCATTTGTTTATACTTAATTTTTCTAATGGCTTCTTTCGATAAGTGTTTCTTTTTGGACCGTTTTCCTTGTTTTTTGAAGGGTACAAATTTATCGATTATGCACTTAATTTCACTCTTTAATATATTCCAGCATTCTGTTGCCGTCTTATTTTTCAGTGTCTTATTCCAGTCTATCTTTGCTAAATATTTCCTCATGTCCTTATACCTTCCTTTGTGGAAATTTCTCCTATACTGCTTTTTGCTATTCCTTTCTGATATTACTTTGATGGTAAAATGTATCTGGTTGTGATCGCTACTCCCCAGTGGCTCAAATATCTTGACATTGTCAACCAATTCATTCTGTGAGGACAAAACTATGTCTAACACATTCTCACCCCTGGTTGGTTCTAGCACATGTTGAGAAAGAAAAGTATCTTGAACTAAAACTAAAAACTTGTGGCCCTCACTCCCATACTCTGTAGAGATTTCCATTGTATATGCCCGTGGTTAAAATCCCCCATAATAATACAGTCCCGTTTGCTTACTTCCCTTATAGCGTTTTGTATTTTTTCATTCTCTTCTATGCTTATGTTTGGACTTCGATAAACTAACCCAACTGTTAACGTTGAGTTTCCTGTAACTATGTTACACCAAACAGCTTCTTCGCAATCTGCTTCTCTTTCTAATTTTATTTCATAAGCCTGAATAGATTCTTTAATATATAAAATAACTCCACCTCCCTTTCTTCCTATTCTATCTTTTCTAAACATTACATATCCTGTCAGTCCCAATTCAGCATCTGATATATCGGTGGTGGTCCAGGATTCGGTTATACCTATTATATGATGGTCAATATCTTCTACCATAATGTTTAGTTCATTTCTTTTGTTTACTATACTCCTTGCATTTAAACAAACACATTTATATCCAGCTTCAGAAGAGTTTTCCAGACTGTTATTTGTTGATTTATTTGTGCTGTCTTTATCTATGCCTCCATTTTCAGGCTTTTCTGTGAGTCCCCCCTGCGAATCTAGTTTAAATAGATGCAACCTGTCCCACTGTCAACAGATTGCAGCAGATTCTCTGAGAAAACTGCTGTCCCCTTTCCACTAAGATGGAGGCCATCTCTCATGTACATATCTTCCCTCCCAACAAAGTATCCCCATAAATCTGTTAATCCCACCCCCTCTTCTTCACACATCTGCTCAGCTCGTGCATTGATCGCCATCCTCTTGCAGTTTCTATACGTTGCCCCCCTTCCTCCCATTACTGGCAAAATTCCTGACAAAATAACCTGTTCGACTCTCGTCTTCTTTAGCTTCCTCACTAACTGTCTATACTTCTGTACTATCGCAGTTGTTCCCTCCCTGTCTGCATTATTTGTTCCTACATGTACCAGTATAGACCCCCCTTGCCATGTCCCAATACCTTCTCTACCCTGTCAGTTACATGTTCAATCCTAGCCCCCGGTAAACAAACAACGATGTCCTTCCCCTCGCTCAGTGTCTTGTCCGTCTTTCTCATAATGGAGTCACCCATAAACACCCTCTCTTTCCTCATTGCCCCCTCAATCACTGCCTTAGAATAGCTCCTTCTTCGGTTTGCATCTGTCTGGTTGTTGTCTTTCCCCCCTGCCGTCTTCTCTCCTGTCACATTCTCTTCCGATCCATTCTTTCCTGTCGCTTTTTCTCTTGTCACCTTTCCTCCTGTCAGCGTCCCTTTTATCGACTTCTCTTCTATCACATTTGCTCTCACTTCCCTTCGTCCCTTCTTCTTTCGTCCCGACTCATTTTTCTCTCTCCTCTCCCGTACCATCTTCCCTCCCTCCTTCTCTACAGTCACTTTCTTCCCTGTCACCTTCACGCTTGTCACGTTTTCTGTTGTCGATTTTCCAATTTCTTCCTCTCCAATCACCTTCTCTCCTCTCAATCTCCTTTCCTATGTTTTCTTGCCACTGCTATTCTCCTTCAGTCTTGCAGTATCCTCACCTCTCTCCCTGTCGTCTCTCTCCATTCGACCTGCCTCCTTGCTAATTCCCATCTCCATTCCCTTCACAATATCTGTCAACCTAACTATCTCCTTCTGCAAACACTCCACCTTCCAACATCCAATGCACTGAAAGGTGAATCCTTCCTCCATGGTTTCTGCCCATGACTTTCCACACCCGGACGATGCAAAATCTACCCAGCTGTGGCAGTGATCGCACACCAAGTGTCGCTTTGCCTTGACTTGCCGCTTGCAAGGCACCATATCCCGATCAGAATTTATTTAATAACTTAACTAACTTAGTCTTTATAAAGACTGTTTCCTGTGTACTACAGCACACTTTAGGTTACAAATTTCAATTACACAGCCGACTATTTATCCTAACACGAACGCTAATATCACCGGTAGTGACCTAATTTAAATACAATCAATTACGTTATGTTAGGCTGCTTTATTTATTTAGGTTACGCCGCCCGACTATCGCCCTATATAACCAAAATATATAGCAAGTACTGGCTTACACAGATATTATCTTATGTAAGTAGTTTGATGGTTGTTACTTTATCTCCTATATATTCTACCACATAATCAGGTTTGTTAAATCTTGTTTACAACTTATCGAAGGCTAAGCCGCCTAACTGAGTTACCCTATTATCACTCACTATACTAAGGTGTTCTAAAATTCTTTAACTAACTAACTAACTTTAAGCACAACTGCTACTCAATATATGTTTATTGCAACTTTATGAATAGAAATAGAAATGACCTCTTCACCTAAAACAGAAACACAAATCAGAAGGAAAGAAAGAAGAAATCTCCGCATCTTAAACATAAACTTTCGAAGTGTCAAAAATATAAATATAAATTTGGAAGCACTTATAGATGCAATTGAGCCAGATATCATCTTGGGAAGAGAAACCTGGTTGAATTATGATCAAGTGAACTAAGCTGAGATATTTCCAAACTACCTTGGATACGATGTGCACAGACGCGACAGACCTACAGACTCTCACGGAGGTGTACTTATCGCAGTACAGCAAGAGCTCAACATAGGTGAAATAACTATATCTCAAGACATCGAGCTAATCAGTGGCACAATCAAACTTCCTAAACAAAAGAAGATCACAGTTGCTTTCAAGGGAAATCAATATTCGGCTAAGGTAAACAAGACCATCCTTGAATTAACTGTAGAAAACGAATTGGAACAACAAGTAGACTTCCCCACCAGGAAAGTTAAAACCATCGACCTAATACTCACCACACATTCAGGCTTCAAAATACGCTGCAACCTCTGCCTTCACTTGGCAGCAGTGATCATGACACCATTCTCTACGACACCTCACTTACCCCACACAGAGCAAAGCCTCAACGCCGAAAGATCTACTTGTGGAAAAAAGCTAATACAGCAGCCATAAAGCAGGATCTTGACAGATATGCACATGCCTTTGATTCAGATATATCCTCATCTACAGCCTTAGAACAGTTGTGGATTGACTTCAAGCAGAAACTCCAGCAAGTGATAGGTATCCATGTCCCATCAAAAACAACAGTACGCACGCACAGCAACACTTGGATCAAAAAGGGAACACGTAGATCAATAGAGCAACCCTTGGATCAACACAGCATCCATTGGATCAACACGGCAACCCTTGGATCGACACTGCAACCCATGGATCAACACAGCAACCCTTGGATCAACACAGCAACCCTTGGATCAACACGGCAACCCTTGGATCAACAGGGCAACGCTTGGATCAACACAGCAACCCTTGGATCAACACAGTAACCCTTGGATCAACACGGCAACCATTGGATCAACACGGCAACCCTTGAATCAACACAGCAACCCTTGGATCAACACGGCAACCCTTGGATCAATACGGCAACCCTTGGATCAACACAGCAACCCTTGGATCAACACCACATCCCTTGGATCAACACGACAACTCTTGGATCAACACTGCAACACTTGTATCAACACGGCAACCCTAGGATCGACACAGCATCCCTTGGATCAACACGGCAACCCTTGGATCAATACGGCAACCCTTGGATCAACACAGCAACCCTTGGATCAACACCACATCCCTTGGATCAACACGACAACTCTTGGATCAACACTGCAACACTTGTATCAACACGGCAACCCTTGGATCGACACTGCATCCCTTGGATCAACACGACAACTCTTGGATCAACATGGCGACCCTTGGATCAACACTGGAACCCTTGAATCAACACATCAACCCTTGGATAACACGCCAACTCTCGGATCAACACGGCAACCCTTGGATCAACACAGCATCCCTTGGATCAACACGACAACTCTTGGATCAACACTGCAACCCTTGTATCAACACGGCAACCCTTGGATCGACACAGCAGCCCTTGGATTAACACGACAACTATTGGATCAACACTGCAACCCATGGATCAACACAGTAACCCTTTGATCAATACAGCAACACTTTGATCAACACAGCAACCCTTGGATCAACACGGCAACCCTTGGATCGACACTGCATCCCTTGGATCAACACGACAACTCTTGGATCAACACGGCGACCCTTGGATCAACACTGGAACCCTTGAATCAACACATCAACCCTTGGATAACACGCCAACTCTCGGATCAACAAGGCAACCCTTGGATCAACACAGCAACACTTGGATCAACACAGCATCCCTTGGATCAACACGACAACCATTGGGTCAACACTGCAACCCTTGTATCAACACGGCAACCCTTGGATCATCACGGTAACCCTTGGATCAACACAGCAACCCTTGGATCAACACAGCAACCCCTGGATCAACACAGTAACCCTTGGAACAACACATCAACCCTTGGATCAACACATCAACCCTTGGATCAACGCGGCAACCCTTGGATCAGCACAGCAACCCTTGGATCAACTCAGCAACCCTAGGATCAACACAGCATCCCTTGGATCAACACGACAACTCTTGGATCAACACTGCAACCCTTGTATCAACACGGCAACCCTTGGATCGACACAGCAGCCCTTGGATTAACACGACAACTCTTGGATCAACACTGCAACCCATGGATCAACACAGTAACCCTTGGATCAATACAGCAACACTTTGATCAACACAGCAACCCTTGGATCAACACGGCAACCCTTGGATCAACTCGGCAACCCTTGGATCAACACGGCAACCCTTGGATCAACACGGCAATCCGCAGAGCAATACAAAGAAAACAACGAGCACATGCCAAAGCAAAACAATCTGGAAAGAAGAAAGACAAGGATCGCTATAGAAGATTGCAAGCAGAAACAAAATATGCCATGAAGCAAGCCAGTAAACAATACATGAAAGACACCATCAGCCAAGACTTCAAATCCAAATCAAAGAAATTCTGGTCATTCGTCAAAGGCAGGCATCAGGAATCAACAGGAGTACATCCCTTAAAATAAAGATGGATTCATTAAAAGCGACAACCTGAGCAAAGCAAAGATCTTAAGCAACCAGCTTAAATCAGTGTTTACAAAAGAATACATCAACAAACTCCCTTACAAAGGCGACAGTCCCTTTCCTGCCATGGACGCAAACTCCTCCAAAACCTGCGTACAGATAAAGCCACAGGCCCGGATTCCATTCCAGCCTACATTCTGAAGACAGCAGCGACATAACTAGCTCCAATGATGACTAAGATATTCCAGCTTTCTCTAGATCTCGGAGAAGTGCCTTGTGACTGGAAAGATTCCTGGGTGGTGCCAATCTTCAAGAAAGGGGACAGGAACCAACCGGAAAACTACCGCCCAGTATCCCCCACCTCCATTACATGCAAAGTACTGGAACATATCATTCACAGCAGTGTAATGAAACATTTTGACCAACATCATGTTTGATCTGAAGCACAACATGGATTTCGTAAACAGCGGTCTTGTGAAACTTAACTCCTCATCACCATCCACGACATAGCCAAGAACTTAGCCAAGAATCAACAGACCGATATTATCCTACTTGACTTTTCTAAGACCTTTGACAAAGTGCCACACAGACGCTTACTTCACAAACTACACTACTATGGAGTGAGACATGATGCCCTTACCTGGATCAAATCGTTCCTCACCAATAGAAGCCAGCAAGTTGTCTTGGAAGGGACACACTCATCACCTGCTCCTGTACTCTCAGGAGTGCCTCAGGGCACAGTCGTAGGACCACTGCTCTTTCTTGCCTATATCAATGACCTCCCTACTGCAATACAAAACTCAACATCCCGGTTATATGCTGATGACACCCTCCTATATAGAGAAATTTACAGCATAAAAGACCAACAGTTGTTTCAACAAGATCTCTATGCCCTAAAAGAATGGGAAAACACCTGGCAGATGCAGTTTAACCCCAGCAAATGTACAGTCATTCGAATCTTACCTAATAAGTCCAAGAAGGTTTACTTATTCTAATTAACTACATTTTGCACAATCAGTATTTTGAGACAACGAGTTCTCACAAATATCTTGGTGTAACCATAGCAGACAACCTATCCTGGAGCAACCATATCGAAGCCACGGCAGCCAAAGGGAACAGAACAATAGGCTTCTTGAGGAGAAATTTTCGACAGTGTACTTCTCGCCTACCCCATCTGCACCTAGGTGATTAATTTCTAGTGGGATTTGTTTGCTTCATCTGACCACTAGTATGTCTTGGCAACTTAACATGTCATGTTTACAATTGCAGGTTTTTAGTATAATTCTGTTTGGCGTTTTTACATGTCACATTGTATATGCATGTTGGATATTTGTATAGAATGTTTGTAGTTATAAGGTTTACATTGGTCAATTCCAACTGACCTCACGGGCGTTTTCTGTTATTCATCTCCCTACATGAAGTAGCGAAGGGGTTTTGGGGCGCTTTGACGCTTTCCACTTCTGCATAGGGTTATAGTTTGGCAATTCATGGGTGAGTTCCACCACCTGTGTGTGGTTGGTTCCCCTCACCTTTGCTGTAATTTATTTATTAGAATTATATAGGCTAAGGCATTTCATGTATATATTGTATTGTATGGTTTAATGTTTGGCTTAATACAAAGCTCTGGTACAAACTTACATCTGCCTTGTTATTTACAGCAAACTAGCAACGATTCTGAGTCAGTAACACCACTACACTAACAGGGAACACTGTCCCACATAAAGATATATTTACCAGATCACGTCGTTGTTCGAGAAACTGGTAATATCACAGTACGTGTAAGTTGAAATTCCGTTATTTCGTGTTTCCTTCTTTTCAAGTCCAACCGTCATATTTTGTTGGGAGGTGTCCGCTACTAGCTTGGTTCATAGTCGATGGCCATTGGCATTGATATGAATTGGTAGTCGCACTCGTTGTCAACAAAGGAATATCTACATGGGCTTCTTACAATAGTGTTCACCTTTTATTGTTTTGACCATTATTATCAAACGCATTCGACCAGTATACGTACAGTTTCAAGGAACGTTAATTACGGATAAATTAAAGCGTGGGCTCAATGCGAAACCGAAAGGCTATATAAGCAGTAGGGTGATGTAAGACATTTAATTTGGCGTAAAACGTAATATTTGATGTACTGAAAGAGACGGGGTGAACCTAGCCGTTATTCAGGTCAAACAAAGGCGCACAATAAACCAGGTGCACTGCACTGCAGCTGTGGTGGTGCCAAGTGAAACACGTTGACAGTACTGGTCAACATATTGATATACATGGGTTGTTTTATTTTATAATTTGTTGTGTGCGATTAAGACAGTCAAGTGTCTTACTCATAATTCATATATTTAATTCAGACTCAGTCTTTACAAATGTAGACTTTTATTTTACTTCAATTCTCACGTGAGTCATAATTTCTGTCCATTTGATTACTAAAACACTGCTCAAGGATAAAACGTGTTATATTTACATAGCAACGTTTTAACTTTCCTGTTATTTAGTGGAGGTGGTATGTAGCACTAGCTTGGCGGTACAAGGACTCACTCAAGAGAATGCGATTGTGTAGTGGCTAGTAGTTGTCACTGTTATATATTGTAAAGTGCTGCCATCTCAGATGGATACTATATGGAACCGCTGTAACGTGTCTTAATACTATAAGTTGCTGCCGATATTTTGTCTGTCGAATAATAAAAACGTGTTCAGACATGAGTGTCCGACTCAGCTCTTAATGAACGTAGTAACGTACTCAATATATTACAATTGGCGACGAGTCTGAGTAACGAATCATGGCAACATATATCGGACAAGTCGGCGAGTTCAATGCAACCGTCGAAGACTTTAAATGCTACGTTGAGAGACTCGATCATTGGGCTGAACTGAATGACATCGCAAATGACAAGAAAGCTTAGAAGGCTGGTATGTTACTGTCGGTGGTCGGTCAAAATACCTACAAATTGTTGAAGGACATACTGACGCCAGAAAAAAACCAAAGACAAAACATACGCTCAGTTATGTTAGGCGTTGATGAATCATTTTTCTCCCAAGCAACTGCATGATCATCGCTGAGCGATTCAAATTCTACAAAATTCTTCAACCAAGCATTGTGTGATCGACTCGTGTGTGGTTTGAGAGATGAAAACATTCAACGACGGTTATTGTCAGTGAAGAATGTTAGCATCAGAAACAGCTGTTGCAATGGAGCTGAGTTGACATTTCGCAACCCTACTACCACACAAAATAGCAATGTCCCAGTGCATAAAGTCACTTCTTCGCCGCGTTATGGTGGTAGTGGGAGAATAATCCCCAGGAAGGAATAGTTCAAGAAAAGTGAGTGCTGTCGTTGTGAAAATGAACACGAGGCACACAATTGTCCCTACAAGAAGTGTGTGTGTCACAATTGTCCCTACAAGAAGTGTGTGTGCCACAATTGTCCCTACAAGAAGTGTGTGTGTCACAATTGTCCCTACAAGAAGTGTGTGTGTCACAATTGTCCCTACAAGAAGTGTGTGTGTCACAATTGTCCCTACAAGAAGTGTGTGTTTGTCACAATTGTCCCTACAATAAGTGTGTGTGTGTCACAATTGTCCCTACAATAAGTGTGTGTGCCACAATTGTCCCTACAAGAAGTGTGTGTGTCACAGTTGTCCCCACAAGAAGTGTGTGTGCCACAATTGTCCCTACAAGAAGTGTGTGTGTCACAATTATCCCTTCAAGAAGTGTGTATGCCACAATTGTCCCTACAAGAAGTGTGTGTGTCACAATTGTCCCTACAAGAAGTGTGTATGCCACAACTGTCCCTACAAGAAGTGTGTGTGCCACAATTGTCCCTACAAGAAGTGTGCATGCCACAATTGTCCCTATAAGAAGTGTGTGTGTCACAATTGTCCCTACAAGAAGTGTGTGTGCCACAATTGTCCCTACAAGAAGTGTGTGTGTCACAATTGTCCCTACAAGAAGTGTGTGTGTCACAATTGTCCCTACAAGAAGTGTGTGTGCGCCACAATTGTCCCTACAAGAAGTGTGTGTGTCACAATTGTCCCTACAAGTAGTGTGTGTGCCACAATTGTCCCTACAAGAAGTGTGTGTGTCACAATTGTCCCTACAAGAAGTGTGTGTGCCACAATTGTCCCTACAAGAAGTGTGTGTGTCACAATTGTCCCTTCAAGAAGTGTGTATGCCACAATTGTCCCTACAAGAAGTGTGTGTGTCACAATTGTCCCTACAAGAAGTGTATATGCCACAACTGTCCCTACAAGAAGTGCGTGTGCCACAATTGTCCCTACAAGAAGTGTGTGTGCCACAATTGTCCCTACAAGAAGTGTGTGTGTCACAATTGTCCCTACAAGAAGTGTGTGTGCCACAATTGTCCATACAAGAAGTGTGTGTGTCACAATTGTCCCTACAAGAAGTGTGTGTGTCACAATTGTCCCTACAAGAAGTGTGTGTGCGCCACAATTGTCCCTACAAGAAGTGTGTGTGTCACAATTGTCCCTACAAGTAGTGTGTGTGCCACAATTGTCCCTACAAGAAGTGTGTGTCACAATTGTCCCTACAAGAAGTGGGTGTGCCACAATTGTCCCTACAAGAAGTGTGTGTGTCACAATTGTCCCTACAAGAAGTGTGTGTGTCACAATTGTCCCTACAAGAAGTGTGTGTGTGTCACAATTGTCCCTACAAGAAGTGTGTGTGCCACAATTGTCCCTACAAGAAGTGTGTGTGTCACAATTGTCCCTACAAGAAGTGTGTGTGCCACAATTGTCCCTACAAGAAGTGTGTGTGCCACAATTGTCCCTACAAGAAGTGTGTGTGCCACAATGTGCTTCCTACATGACATCTTGATCACGACTAAATCGGAACAGGATCATCTCCGTATTCTAGCTCAAGTTCTCACTCGCTTGGAACAGTTTGGAATCCAGGTACATCTGGCAAAGTGTTCCGTGGAGTCTCTGGGTCATCGAGTGGATGCCGAGGGTATTCACCCGACATCAGAGAAGCTTAAGGCAATCACGGAGGCTCAGAAACCGAAATTGCGTCCCTACCTTGGGTTGATCAACTACTATGCGAAGTTTGTGCCCCGGATGTCTACAGTGTTATATCCACTACACCTACTGCTAATGAAGGGCTGTAAGTGGAATTAGTGTTGTCACAGCAAGTACTGGTCAGTGGTTCACTATGACAGTCGTAAGCCATTACGATTGGCTACAGTTGCTTCACGTGTAGGAATAGAAGCAGTGTTGTCACACATCATGGAGATCTATATCAATACACCATTATACACCTCTCTGGCGGTATATAGTGTGCAGACCCTATATTGATTAATTTCCTATTCCAAGGGCCATGAATATATCAATGTGCTGGGAAGAACGTAGTGTGAATGAACTAACTTGTCCAAGGTTCGACACCGCAGCACAGCTTGATTCGAATCCGGGTTATCTCGGTCGAAAGTCCGAAGCTTTAACCACGTACTGTATCACTGCATTCCACACAGTTACCATCTACCTGTATTACTGTCTGTAATAATGTATGCTATCGTAATCCGTGGTTATATTCTATGTCGTCCCGCTGTCTCTGATCTTTACACCTGAAGGGGATGAAAGGGTGAGTACTGTTGACAAATTGTCAGCGTTGCGCCACCGTAACTTCAACTTTTTCAGCTTCTCGGCTCGGCTCATGACATCGGAAGACGGGGGGGGGGGGGGGGGGGGGGACTGGGCGAGAGAGACGGGGGGGGTGCTGTTAGACATTTTCAAAGAAAATTCAGGAGATTTGCCTATATTCCGGAGACTCCCGGATTTCACTGGAGACATGGCAGATATAATATTCCTAGGTCTATGCTAAAATATGTCATTGTTCCTATCATCTACTTCAAGTATAAAAATAAACATATCAGCGAGAAGAGTAACCATCGACCTGTGTGCCTATCAAATTTCATTATAAGGGAGCTTCATCTAATTATTTTTATGATATGTACGAGTAATGTTAGCATCTCGATCCGCGTATTTTAGTACTGTAACAAGATACCCTGTATGGTGTGACACAGAGCTACCAAGTCTCATGCATTTGGCGTAAGTCTCATGCATTTAGCGTCCATCTAACGCTCTCACGCATGAACCTGTAAATCTCATGCATATTTGTCATTTCAAAGAATAATAATACAAACAGGTTTATTTTCATGCACATGTTGACATATTTATTCACATCTATGTGCGGATAGCGTAAAGCTTCCATAGAATCCGTCGCGAGGTTATTCTTATCATTGTTAATGACTTGTATTTAAACTATTGTTTTTCGGTTTTTAGAAGTAATAGTGCTGCCACCTGGTTCCATTTGGGGAACTGAACCTCATGCATATTTCCCAGCACAACTTGGCAGCTTTGGTAACAACTAGCCCCGTAGACGGGGACCACGGGGCGATTTTTATTTTCTGACCTAACCATGAAAACGACCACCTACAGCCGCCAAGCTTCTCATAGCTTATATACATGTGTGTCAAGGATCTCCAGACTAACAATCAACTGCTAGGGTCCTTGTTAGAGAGCTGTAGATAACTAGTATTAGTAGTAGCTTTTGTAGTTGTTTTTTTTGTCTGTTTGTTCTGTTTTTTGGGCCTGACACTGCCTTGTGCAGGGTTTATTAGTAAGGTGTATTTTTTATATATTTTGTAGAAGGTGGGTTTTTCTTTCCAAATACCAGATCCCCAGAATAGTTGCAGAATAATCAGATATTTATTGTGGCCACTTAACGGGAGAAGAAGAAGGTATAGACAGTAATAATTATACACACTACGTTACAAAAACAATTATCTTACATTCCCATAAACAGCATAACGATCAAAATTCACGAAACAAACTCAACTAAAACTCGACGTCGCCGGTGGCGACTACCCGTAGCACGGCGGTTACCGTAAAAGAGACCACCACCACGGGGCCCTAATACAAAAATTTCGTCGAAGGGCGTCCAAAAAGACGCGCGATAATATTACAAATTCCGCTAGACGGCGCAACCGTTTCGCCAGGGCGACACCTAGTGCCGACCCAGATGTTAGCGAAGTGGCTCAGCGTGTATCAAACGTGACAAAAACAAAATGTTGTCTAGATGCATTTTTGCGGCGTCACAAAATGTGTTACTCCATCAACGATGCAGTTTATATAATATCAGCAGAAATGCCATAAAACAGGTAAGCAGTACGGCGTGACAAAACGCATTGACGCAAATTGTTTCGCCCGCAACCTAGCCGGGGTGATCTTGAAGTCGGTGGCTCGTGGTGTCACTGTCAGTGACACAGTGTGATTTGTATAGTAACCTGTGTATACAGAGAGCGTGAAGTCATTAACCTTTGGACCGGTTCCGCAGGCTGCTGCAATATTGCAGTAGATGCATACATCCAGCTAAATACTCCGCACCTACACTAAATGTAACCTTTTTCTTCTACAAAAATCGTACGTGACTGTTGCCAGTGTTGGGTTTTAAACTGAAAATATGAAACGCAAAGCCAGGGCAGAGGCAATGCCAAAGCCTTGCCCTGTTTAGGCTGTTACATCATACATGTGAAATAACTTGTTTTCGGAATTTGTTTTACTCTTAAGTTAGTGAGCCCACTGAATGACTGATAGTGATAATGTCCCAAGACTACGCTATACAGCCAAATGTTATTGGTTAGGCTCTACGTCGATGTATAAGTTATGTTAATTAAATTAGTATTCGCTAGTGGACGGTTGTAAATGCTTGTGTTCCAAGTTGTCTGTATTCCACGGTTGTGGACGATGTTTCACTGTTTAGTATGACCGTTTACCCCATGTGTAACAGGTAATGCAGGGTTCACACGAAAGAAATTGCACACTGTCTCTGGTCCTGATTGATCAACTGACCTCCAACCCTCAGACCGCTGTGCTACTGCCTGCTGCAATGTCAGAGACACTACAGTTACACTCTGCCATTGCATAAGGGGTACTGTGGTTAAGCGTGTCATGCGTCTTTCAAAACTTGGGCAGTTCCGTTCATATCATGTTGCCTTGTCGTTCAGAAGAGACACCTTTTGTTGAAAGCCAAATTGGTCCCTTCTAAGTTCTACCTTGTAAAAGGTCCCATGCAGGGGTAAATGTGTACAACAGTGCGTTATTTTTGAGGCGAGCGATCACTCCCTACTGCTCGCACTAATCGCCATTATCACTCATGTCACCAGACCTGCTGCATGTGGTGCCCTCTAGCGGCAAATTACACACCCATTTGTTTGAAAGAAAGTCTGTTTGTGTCAAGTAAGTTAGCACTGGTGCGCAGTTGTCGACATTTTTTTATACTGCTGTCATTTTCGGTAACATAATCAAAAGTACTTCCTGTCTCAAATGTTTTATTAGTATGCAACGTTCGCTTGATGTCCCAAATTGACCCAATTGAGATAATCTTGCCTAAGCCTCAATTGTGTTTTGGCATGACTGGGCTGTGGCGTCACCAGACGGACAAACAGAAACACCACGTAGTGGATAAAATAAAAATAATTAATCGCGCTAAATTAGTTCGCATATGTTTTTTTAAACGTGAAGCACTGGTGTAACCTATAGCGGACTCACAAAGCTGGGATCTCAAAATCACGTGTATGGCGTCAATGTCCAATTAAAAGTACCCTGCCAATTATCAGTGTAGTTGTAGAGGCATATTGAACTCTGCGAATGACACAAAAATAACTTTCTTATCTATTGTTTCCATTTAAAATCAGTGCTGACACTTATAAGTTATAACATCAAAATGTATGTATTTCTGCTGGTATTGGAAAAATGAGCCAGACCATCTTGTTAGTTTTTCACCAGTCTCACAGATGGCTCAGTTTGATTCCTCAGCTATGTTTTGCATTCAAAGTTGTTCCGTTTACTTTCCAGGTGAATCCTGCAAGGAGCTTTGGCAGTCTGACATCAAAATGGAAACTGACGTCTTCGCTAGTGAGCAAGAGAGTGGCGTTAAACTTAAAGCAGGTTGGTGTATGATACTATACATAAAACACAAGCTCTTTTCTCTGGCTGGTATCTCACTGTACAACTTACTGAAGCAATCATTCATAGCTAAACAATTCTGGAATCGGAATCAAAGGACGATTCCAACTCCGATTCTGGAGTTGGAATCGGAGTCGGGATCGTTTGGAGTTAATTTAGTGGAATCATTTGAAGTTAATTTAGTGGAATCGGAGTCGGAATCGTTTGGAGTTGAGTTGGAATCAGAATTGGAATCACAATGAGTAGAATCGGAATCACAATGAGTGGAATCAGAATCACAATGAGTGGAATTAGAATCATCAGAGTGCAAGTGAAATTTGACTATTACCAATAAGTGTAAACACTAAACACCAGCCCAATTGGGGTGGTAAGCAAGTTATTGATAGGATCTTAAACACCCTTGGTGAGATATTAGTTGTACTTAGTTAATTGTACTTTAGATAAAGTGGATAGCAAAACATTTGATCTTCCTTAATCTGGGTCACTGTAGCCAACAGTATACTGTGGACATTAACTCAGCTTAAAATGTCATGTACCTAGGAATGCAGGCTGGCTGGCTGGCTGGCTGGCTGGCTGGTTGATTGATTATTTCCAAGTGGAAAATGCATAGAAAGAGAACTACTCGCAATATGCAATACATAACACATTTACACATGGAAATGGGGGAAGACAGAAGTGTTGTACTTATTAATCACTTCCCCCAACACGACCGTAACTTGTAGAAGCAGCGATAGAAGTAAGCCAGAATATTTACTTGTCCGCCGGACAAGTAAGTTTTGAAATCTACTTGTCCGCCAAAATGTTAACTTGTCTGAGTGGTTGTCAAGGGGAATCGAAGCTTCGGAAAACACAGAAAAAAAATCTCTTATTTTATGACAACAACACAATGTTCCTGCTGTTTTATTGCATGTACATCTGAGTGACTGTGACTCAAAGACACAATTTGATTTAATCTGCAAATTTTTTGGAAATTGCAAAATCATACCCACCACTTGCAACTATTTTCTGGTCCATTATCATCATTATTCATTACGAATATTAAAAGTAGACACGTTACATGATGTATACCAATATTTTAGTGATGCTGATATTAACACTTTTATTATTAATAAATAATTATTACGATGATAGGAATGAGACAATTGTTTTCCTTGTTATTTGTTATAATTTTGCATGGCATGTATATATATATATATATATATATATATATATATATATACATACATGCCATATTAAACATACAGTTTTTGCAAAATTATAACAAATAACAAGGAAAACAATTGTCTCATTCCTATCATCGTATATATATATATATATATATATATATATATATATAGAAGTGTATATGCAACAATTTTACAGCAGTGTTAAATCTATATACATATCTATATACATATATATATATATATAAGCCTAAGGGCAGCATAGGTCGACCGCTCCATTATGAGAGATAGGATATACAACCTCCGAGAAAACGTCTCCCAAAATCCAAAAAAATAATTTTTGGGTGCAAATAATTATTGATATCATTATATGTCTGGGTATACTACATACACTAACAGTTCAAATTATAAAATAAACGATACTGTCTACGCAATCAGGGGTCAACACTTTATGCAGACCGGCTCCGGTCTGCCTAAAAACGGTGGTCTGCCTAAGGTGGTCCCTTATGCATATCTGGTCGACGTATGCTGCTGTTAGGAGTATATATATATGTATATAGATATATATGTATATAGATATATAGATATATATATATATATATGTATATAGATATAACACTGCTGTAAAATTGTTGCATCAGTTTGTCATTGAAGATGCCACTCAACCATCAGGAACACGATCAGTGCAAAGCCAGGAAATGTTGTCACAAAAATCATAATAAACCGTATAATCTGATACTGTTTTGTTCAACTTCTATGAACTTCTTAACAAAGTTCTGAATTTTACAAACGAAGATAATATTCAATTGGTCATCATCAAACAAACGTATATTTTTCCTAAATGTTATATTACCATTTCAATGATGATAAAACAGTTTTAACGGTACCCGAATTACATTTACCAGGCGGAATATAATTGATAGATTTAGTTACGTCGTAAACGTTGCTGCTGCACGCAGACCACCGTAGTTGGCATAAGCCGACATGTCAACGTCGGTTGACACCCCGTCTCCGGCTGCGCGTCTTGTATAATTCGGCTTCGAAAATTCACAATTTATGGTTAAAACGAAGGTTAGATAGATACAACAACACTTCTGAAATTTCATTAATATTCCATTTATCAACCACCATCATATATTTACCGGACAGCCAGTTAGAAGTTTTGACAACTGTCACCGATCTGGATCAGCTAACGTTCGATGACTTGGAAGACTGCCGAGTCCGCGTGGGTTAGGTGTAATAATGGTTAAAACTATCATTATTCAAATAACAGGTAGCGATACAAAGTCTACTATTTCCGAAGTTCATCAAATATGATCCGTGCGTGGAAGCAAGTTGTACGTCGGCCAAACTGAATGATTTACAATTTTGTGAAATACAGCCTTGATCAACGATGGCTGATGCGGAGTCTGTCTTAAGCGTATGACAGAGCTAGGTCAGTGCGCTGGCGGCGGAACGACAAGGTGCCGACACACTAACAAAATTGCAATGCGCGCGATTGCTAGCGAACTTCACTGCGTTTGAATTTCCTCAAATAAAAAGTTTGCCATGTTGCACGTGTTACTATATACTGTAAATTTTCACTTGTCCACCGAATAACCATGTAGGGTCATTTTACTTGTCCGGTCCAAAAATCACTTGTCCCGGACAAATGGACAAGTGCTATTTCGAACGCTGACAAGTATATTAAACACAACACAGCGATAGAAATATGCCAGAATATTTACTTGTCTGCCGGACAAGTAAGTTTTGAAATCTACTTGTCCGCCAAAATATTTACTTGTCCGAGTGGTTGTCAAGGGGAATCAAAGCTTTGGAAAAAAAACATAAAAACAACACAATGTTCCTGCTGTTTCGTTGCATGTACATCTGAGTCACATGTGATCAAAGACACAATTTGATTTAGTCTGCAAATTTATAAATGACAATTATATTTGCAACTATTTTCCGGTCCATTATTATTCATCACGAATATATTTCGTAAAAGTAAACACGTTACATGATGTATAACAACATTTTAGTGATGCTGATATAAATGCTTTTATTAATAACACATAATTATTACGATGATAGGAATGAGACAATTGTTTTCTTTGCTATTTGTTTTATAATGTTGCAAAAACTGTTTATGTTTAATATGGTATATATATAACATCTAACACTGCTGTAAAATGTTGGCATCAGTTTATCATTGAAGATGCCACTCAACCAGGAACACGACCAATGCAAAGCCAGGAAATGATGTCACAAAAATCATAAGAAACTATATAATCTAATATTTGGTTCAACCTCTATGAACTTCAATATTAACAAAGTTCTGTATTTTACAAACGAAGATAATATTAAATTGATCATCACTGACATCAGCAAACAAACGCAGATTTTTCCTAAATGTTATATTACCATTTCAATGATGATAAAACAGTTTTAATGGTGCCCAAATTACATTTAATACCAGGCGGAATATAATTTATAGATTTATTTACGTCATAACGTTGTTGCCGCACGCAGACCGCCGCAGTTGGTGGTAGCTGACATGTCAACGTTGGTTGGCTCCCCGTCCCTGGCTGCGAGTCTTGCGTCTAATTCGGTTTCGAAAACTCGCAATTTATGGTTAAAATAAAAGTTACATAGATGTAACAATACTTCTGAAATTTCATTAATATTCCGTTTATCAACCAGCACCATAGACCATAGATTTAGCGGAAAGCCAGTTACAAGTTTTGAAAATTGTCACCGATCTGGATCGGCTAACGAGTAACGTTCGATGGCTGTCTTGGAAGACTGCCGAGTCCGTGTGGGTTAGGCGTAATAATGGTTAAAACTATATAATTATTCAAATAACAGGTAGCGATACAAAGTCTACTATTTCCAAAGTTCATCAAATATGATCCGTGAGTGGAAGCAACTTGTACGTCGGCGAAACTGAACGAATTACGATTGGATGAAATACAGCCTCGATCAACGATGGCTGATGCGGAGTCTGTCCTACGCGTATGACAGAGCTAGGTCGGTGCGCTCAGCGGATGACCCTGTTAACGCTGGCACTAAACTCGGTCGACGTACACTGGCGGCCGGAACGACAAGGCGCCGACACACTAACAACATTGGAACCCGTGCGATTGCTAGCGAACTTCATTTACGTTTGAATTTCCTCAAATAAAAAGTTTGCAATGTTGCACGCGTCACTATTTACTGTAAATTTTCACTTGTCCACCGGATAACCATGTAGAGTCATTTTACTTGTCCGGGCCAAAAATCACTTGTCCCGGACAAACGGACAAGTGCTATTTCGAACGCTGCAACATTGGTAACCGACAACACTTCGTGAACGATCAGATAATTTGTTAGTATTTCAAGAAAATCACAATTCTGCTGTGTCGATCTTCAGTTTATGAGCATTTTAGAGACAGATGAATTGATGATAGATACAATGGGTTACAATATATCAATATACCAATTACCAAATATGGAACACATCATGACATAAACTTCATTTTATACATTGTTCTAATGTTGAATCTATCCAATCTATTCATTGATTACATTATTTGTAAGTAAAAAGCAAAAGTAGTAGGCCCGAATGGAGTTGGAATCAGAATCGAAGGGTTTGCTGGAATCGGAATCAAACTGACTCCAGCACAACTTTTGATTCGAAAGTTGTGCTGGAATTGGAATCAAAAGTTGTGCTGGAGTCGGAATCGGAATCAAACTGAGACAAGCGGAATTGGAATCGGAATCAGAATTGAAATAGGTCTGCTGGAGTCGGAGTCAGAATCTTTGAAGCGGAATTGAACCCAGGTCTGATTACTATGCAACAGTATTTGTTTAATTTGGTGGATTTATGATGCAGGATTTTTAAAACGTGCAAGGCAAATCAGTACGAAGGCGCTAACATATACCGTTTCGTGATCGTTGTCTAGCTGTCCGCTAACGCATTGAAGACACGTTGCTTCCTGACATTTAATTCATTATATGGCCATGGACCAGAATATATGTTGGAAATGCTGACTCCTAGAAGCATCCAGAAGATCGCATGATGATCTTAAACTTGATGTACCAAGGACAAAAAGGAAAACTCTGGGAGATCGTGCTTTTAAAGTTGCTGCACCGAAACTGGAACTCCTTTCCCAAAGATATTCGCAGCAGCAACAATGTCAGTGTTTTAAGAGCAAACTGAAGACTCACTATTTTAGAACTGCATACAATTAACCTATTAATTTTACTAATTTAAATAGTTTTACACTTGTTAGATAATTATATGTTTGATGTTTCTATTGAAATTGTTAATTTTATCATTTTATAGTTTTACCTTTTTATATCAATATTTGTTATGTCGAATGCTTGTGTTGTTTTAACTTTCTACGATGCCATTTATTGTACTGTACAGCACCATAGAATATTATTGTATAAATATGGTGCTATAGAAATCAATAAACATTTACATTTTGCTATTTAAATGTAGTTGTCACATCGTTAGAACACGCATAAGTGTACATATTCCGGTTTCGAACACAAAAGCTCAAAGGAATAACAACAGCCTATGTTACGCTGGCTCAAAGTGATATTATAGTCCGCGTTTCGTAGTTCTAACAAATTCCATTGTATATAGCGCTAGTTAAAATGGTTGAACAAAATTATTAGTGAAACAGCATCAGTGATTTGAACTTTAACAATCATTATTATGATTGCTTGTATTATTTACATTTGTTAACTTATTTATTAAGCACTGCTGCATTAGAAACAACCAATCATGTAATAGTGTGACAGGAATTTTTTATTACCTAAATTGATTATGTACGTTTGTTACTCTGTTGCAAATATTGTACAAAATAAATGTTATTACATAAGGTAATCACACAGTAAAACAGTATTATTTAGATGCAGAGATCATAACACTGTGATATTTTAGCTATTTCACAGAATGTATTATTTTCAAAGTTAACTTTAAAATAAAATATTTATTTTGTGTACAGAAATGGGCTTCTTTAGCCAGTATGCCATTTTAAATGGAAAATACATAATTTGACATGGAAAGTGTGTAATTTGAAACAGAATTATTTTTTTATGAAACAAAATATGTCGTTTGAAATGGAATTTGTCTTTTTCTGAAATGGAAAATACATAGTTTTGAAACAGAATTTCCCTGTTTCTGAAACAGAATTGAAATAGAATTTGCCTTTTTTAAAACAGAAAATCAGTGTTCCTACTTTTTCTGAAACAGAAAATACGTCGTTTGAAACGGAACTTGCCCTTTTCTTAATCAGAATTGAAACAGAATTTGCCTTTTTTTGGAAACGGAAAATCAGTGTCCCTAGTATTGGTTAATATAGAATGCAATGTTTTTCATGTACTCATTATCATACGCAGTGCACCATTATGGTGAAAAGTGGCATGATAATGTACACTCTTCGTTCTCTTGACGTCGATCTATGACAAAAACTGATCACCGGATCCATCATTTATTGTAATTCCCTGTCAACCACTGACAATATGACTATGGGAAAGAAAGTTCCAGTATCCCTTTGACCACAAAATCACCATCACGTGGATGTCCAGTTAGCATCAGTTACGTTACGTTGACGTGTGTCATCCCGGCTGAACTAAACATGCATGTAATATGTATTGTATGCAGAGGTTGGCATGGCCGGCTCTATGACTTTGTCCGTGTCTTAGCACCACTGTCTTGCAGATCATTTGTCTTCTGCTGTTCACTGCTAACGTATCTCTCCAATGAGAAGTAGTTTTAAATATTTGGTAACCATAAATAATTTTGTTGTTTTCACACTGGTTTGAGAAACAGATTTTTTGTAACCTTAAGAATATTTCATAAGCGTACTATACGCTAAAAAGAACGAATACTGTATATCTTTTCTTGTGGTCCTTGAGTCTTAGCTTAGCCAGAGTCCCATCTGCCCATTTTCAAGACTCAGATGACTGGCCAAGACAGGTATTTACAGTTCAGAGCTGATATGACTGGTAGAATTAGATTAAAATAAACAGTTAAAATAACATAGTTAAAATAAAATAAAGTATCGAGGCCCACATTAATCACAATTATTGGCCCAACTGGTAGTGAAACAAACTGAATGCTGAATGGTTTTGTATTAATTAAATAAATGGCTCAAATGACACGGGTTTGTTGTTGAAAAATCTTAACCAGCCAATAATGGCTGTGGTTGACGTGAATGGCGTCTGCGCAAGTCGTTCGCGGGCTAAAAGGCACTTCTTGGGGTTTGCTTATCCCTTTCCGGACGTTGCAGCCTTGATGGATTGTCTATAGACAGCTCTTTCGTTTGCCAGTCTCCCCACTCGCCAGACATCTCCTCCCATCCGTTCCTCTATGTCCTTCTCCTATTGTCTCCTAGGTCTTCCTCTGCTTCTGCCGCCTTCCACTTTTCCTTCCATTATTAGTCTCTCTAGAGAATAATGCCGTCAATTGGCCAAAATAACTTCTGATTAATTCATTTTTGATTAATTTAAGACTGGCAACAGATTATTTCTTGCCAAGTGCCTGTGTACCAAACGTTGTTGTTAACATAATAGTTGTGTTCTGAAGTAATTTCGATTCTAATGCATTGAATGTTGATGCAGATTGTGCGCAGTCCTACCACCGTGGCGGCTCAGAGCGTTTCCCCACGAGGCCAGAAGGCAGTCGGTCTGTGGCTGCTGGGATGTGCTGGCATGACCTTTGGGGCGATTGTCATTGGCGCCATCACAAGGTGAGTTGTCCCTACTAGAGTCTTGTACTGTACAGCTCTGTACGGTGTATGTTATGTTCCACATGTTTTATGTAGTATGGTATCTTTTTTTATACGTTTAATTCCATGACTGCCCATGGAATCGATGGTTTGAAACACAATTTGCATTTTATAAAAATTCAATTTTGCGTGATGATATTACAACAAAATAAAGGACAAATTATAGGCATATAGCATTGTTCTAAACAGTTCAAAGCCATGTCTATGATTCTGTCATCAAGGGCATATTGTTGTATGTTGTTGTAGGTTGACAGAGTCAGGCCTGTCCATGACACAGTGGCACATCATCAAGGGCATGTTGTATGTTGTTGTAGGTTGACAGAGTCAGGCCAGTCTATGACGCCGTGGCACATCATCAAGGGCATGTTGTATGTTGTTGTAGGTTGACAGAGTCAGGCCAGTCTATGACACAGTGGCACATCATCAAGGGCATATTGTTGTATGTTGTTGTAGGTTGACAGAGTCAGGCCTGTCCATGACACAGTGGCACATCATCAAGGACATGTTGTATGTTGTTGTAGGTTGACAGAGTCAGGCCTGTCCATGACACAGTGGCACATCATCAAGGACATGTTGTATGTTGTTGTAGGTTGACAGAGTCAGGCCAGTCTATGATGCCGTGGCACATCATCAAGGGCATGTTGTATGTTGTTGTAGGTTGACAGAGTCAGGCCAGTCTATGACACAGTGGCACATCATCAAGGACATGTTGTTGTATGGTGTTGTAGGTTGACATAGTCAGGCCAGTCTATGACGCAGTGGCACATCATCAAGGACATGTTGTTGTATGTTGTTGTAGGTTGACATAGTCAGGCCAGTCTATGACGCAGTGGCACATCATCAAGGACATGTTGTTGTATGGTGTTATAGGTTGACATAGTCAGGCCAGTCTATGACGCAGTGGCACATCATCAAGGACATGTTGTTGTATGTTGTTGTAGGTTGACATAGTCAGGCCAGTCTATGACACAGTGGCACATCATCAAGGACATGTTGTTGTATGGTGTTGTAGGTTGACATAGTCAGGCCAGTCTATGACGCAGTGGCACATCATCAAGGGCATGTTGTATGTTGTTGTAGGTTGACAGAGTCAGGCCTGTCCATGACACAGTGGCACATCATCAAGGACATGTTGTATGTTGTTGTAGGTTGACAGAGTCAGGCCAGTCAATGATGCAGTGGCACATCATCAAGGACATGTTGTTGTATGTTGTCGTAGGTTGACAGAGTCAGGCCTGTCCATGACGCAGTGGCACATCGTCAAGGGCATGCGGCCACCGCGGACACAGGAGGAATGGGAGGCCGAGTTTGAACGCTACAAACAGTTCCCCGAGTACAAATAGTACGTCCCTTTTTATTTTAAACGAAACTAGAACTTATTACCTTATTTGAATTACTAAATCAGAAACTTTTAATTTACCTGGTAGAAGCTTTCGTCAACGTATCACGTCGACTTCATCAGTACCGATGATGCTGAATGACGTCATCGTTCACTTGAGGCAGTTCGTAATTGCCCTCGTCTCTGTTGATGGTTGTTCCAGACCTGCCTACCATTCCGGATTGTCCGGAATCATTCCGGAAAGTCACCTCAAATTACGGTATTACGGCGAGGGATGAAAATATTACGGACTGTCACCATGTTCGCCAATCACTCAAATTTAGCTTCCACTATATTCAACAGGTGGCAGCATGTGTATGCAGCATGTTGTGACATGGTTTTTCATTCGCTGAGTCTGGTCGTAATCTAACCAATAGGAAACAGCGTTATGACAAATTCGCATTTCCGCGGTCAAACAAAACGAAGTCACGCGGCACGAAACGATGGCTGACAGCGAAACGACGCCACTGCCAACCAAAAAGAAACATGTAATGCAAATATTTAGTGAGTGTTGTACTTGTAGTGTTAGGCCAACTGACTGTACTAAGACTAAGTTAGTGTATTTATTGAGGAGTTTAGTCTACCATTTACAGCGATGTCGATGACAGTGTAATGTAATGGTTTTGCCGTTGTTATCCCCCCCCCCCCCCCCCCCGGTGACAATATCTGACACGGTTCTGAACAATTACTGACAGGAAGCCTATATTCCTGAAAATCAGTGTAAATTGGGAAGATGGATTACTGACAGGAAGTTTTTAGGGTAGGCACGTCTGTTGTTCTGGTTTTCCTGATCCAGATGGCTTCTTTCATTTGCCGGATTCTTCTGTTGGGTTCCTTGTCTACAATTTTCACTCCCTCCCAGTCTGTGATGTTGTTTTCAGTTGTCACATAGTCTGTAAGGGCGGATTATTTATGGTAGACATCAATCTTTTTCCTGCTCCTGGTGTATTTCTCATTTTTCGTGTTGTCTACGTCCTTTCTGTGTTCCTCCAGTCGTGTTTTGAGTAGTCTTTCGGCGTCATCGCTACTGATAAAGTTGATGTAATACGTTGACGAAAGTCTCAACCAGGTAAATGAAATACATTTTGGATATGAAAGTTTCTGATATGAAAACGAACTATCCTGAAGAATGTTCAGTATATCATTACATTACAAATTATTTTGTTATGTAGCTTTTGTTACAAGGAAGAATCCAGGCCTAGGTATCGCCAAATTGCAACATTTAAGCTGTTTATAATATGACAAATAAAACAGGAATTTGTTGATCAAATGTTGGCCAATTCAGTTGTGGAAGTGAACTGTGTGAGTGGGTCAGGAATTGGTGAAAACACAACGTTAAATGTTGAGTTGGTCCACTCTGTTGTAAAGTCAATAGTGTGAGTGAGGCATTAATCTGAACCAGCCTGGAGTAAAAGTAATATGTAATAGCAATGATTACTAATATTGAAGTAACAGTAATAGTAAAAGGTTGAATAAAAACAATGTAAAACTAATAGGAAGCAATGTAATACAAAAAGACCTATTACTTTTACATTACTATTGGACATTTCAAAGTTCAATTTGAGTTGCACATATTTGCAGTCTGGTCATTTAATTATTTACAAGGAAAAGAATATTCCAGTAGTTTCAGCAGGTTTTATGACTGCTCTTCTGTGAATTATGACCCTCAGTCAGTTTCACCCTGGAGGAGGTTATATGAGTTTACATAGCAGGAGAGACTGGGGCAGTGGGACAGCTGCATGCCTAAAGGGATTCAACATTTCTTTGAAGTTGGTTCTCATGCCAACTATCCTTTTCTCACAAGCCTATATGGGTTTAGTGGTTGTCTGCACATTACTAGGCCTAAACAACAGAGGTGTGAAAAACATCCTGTTATATACTTGTGCCAACAATCAACTGTCCACCAAGCAGCAGTAGGTGTAATTACACTGATTGTAATTCAATAAGTTAAGTAAAGTGACAGCAACAGTGCTTTTGTCTTTCATTCTTATGTAGTACTGAACTATAAAATATATGGTATGCATAAAAATATATTATATCCATAAACTGTGTAGTTAGTAAATAATACTAAATATGATAGTTATATTCTGTGGTACATGTTTATGCCTACCATGTATTGTACTATAAATAGTTCTGATGAAGAATGTAATAGTAATTGTAGTTGCTTCATATATATTATATTCAGCATGCAATAGTAATTATAATAAGAAGGAAACTAACTAATAGTAATATATTACATTGTGATGTAATTGCAATGCCTGCTCTGAACAGTGGTTGTACATTGTTGCCAGTCTGGGGCGCGAGTTGGACCTGGACGGCTTCAAGAACATCTTCTTCTGGGAGTACACCCACCGTATGTGGGGGCGCTCCATTGCCGTCGTCTTTGCTCTCCCAGCTCTCTTTTTCCTCAAAAAGGGCTGGATCTCTAAGCCAATGAAGCCTCGTCTCGCCATCTACTTCACACTGCTGGGCTTCCAGGTAATTAACCCTTTATAGCCCATCTATTTTACACTGCTGGGCTTCCAGGTAATTAACCCTTTACAGCCCATATATTTTACACTGCTGGGCTTCCAGGTAATTAACCCTTTATAGCCCATCTACTTCATATTGCTTGGCTTCCACGTAATTAACCCTTTATAGCCCATCTATTTTACACTGCTGGGCTTCGAAGTAATTAACCCTTTATAGCCCATCTATTTTACACTGCTGGGCTTCCAGGTAATTAACACTTTATAGCCCATCTATTTTACACTGCTGGGCTTCCAGGTAATTAACCCTTTACAGCCCATCTATTTTACAATGCTGGGCTTCCAGGTAATTAACCCTTTATAGCCCATCTATTTTACCCTGCTGGGCTTCCAGGTAATTAACCCTTTATACCCCATCTACTTCATGCTGCTGGGCTTCCAGGTAATTAACCCTTTATGCCCCATCTACTTTACACTGCTGTGCTTCCAGGTAATTAACCATTTATGTCCCATCTACATTATACTGCTGGGCTTCCAGGTAATTAACCATTTATACCCCATCTACTTTACACTGCTGGGCTTCCAGGTAATTAACCATTTACACCCCATCTACTTCATCCTCCTAAATATACACACAAATACAACTACATTTCTAAAGCATAATGGACATGAATAACACTAACAGTCAAAATAATTAATAAGCTTTTTTCTAATTTCAACCTGTCCAAAAATGAACGTTATCCATCGAAATGACGGGTGGATGGGTCTCTAGATAAAGCTATGGTGTAGTGAAAACTTGTTTTGCAGGGTCTGCTGGGGTAGTTGATGGTGAAGGGTGGACTGGAGGGTGTGTTGTAATCACCCTGTCTGTTGTAGGGTCTGCTGGGGTGGTTGATGGTAAAAGGTGGACTGGAGGGTGTGTTGTAATCACCCTGTCTGTTGCAGGGGTTACTGGGGTGGTTCATGGTCAAGAGTGGACTGGAGGGTCAGGAGGACAAAACGGTCATCCCTCGGGTCAGTCAGTACCGACTCTCTGCCCACCTCGGGTCAGCCATGGTCCTCTACGTCCTTTTTCTGTGGAGTGGACTCAACCACTTGCTCAAGGCTCACCAGGTACGTCTCAGGGATCATCTCATAAGATCTACATATCTTAGGGATTGTCTCATAAGTTCTACATCTCTTAAGGATCATCTCATAAGTTCTACATCTCTTAGGGATTGTCTCATAAATTCTACATCTCTTAGGGATTGTTTCATAAGTTCAACATTTATATAATTTATAAATAAATTATTGTACAAAGTATTATTTTATGACGTCAAAACAACATGCATACCTGTTTGTGGCTGATTTTATTCATTTTGGGGATAACATTAGTATTTCAGCTGGAGTTATTTAAAATAGTATAACTCAGGTCAACTATTGAAAATGTAATACGTGGATAATAATTTAAACAGCTTATGTTGTAGAATTCATGTTGGTTTTTCTCTTGGGAAGTTCTGGGAAATGTAACAGTTTCTCTAAGAATTGTCTGGGTTCATATTGTGCTGATTAGCCAGATGTGAACCACGGATTAAATACAACATAATTCATCATTCTGGGTAAGAGTGTTAATTGCAGTGAAGATGAACACTTTGTTTCAGTTGCCCAACACTGCTCAGATTGCTAGACTTCGAATGGGCTCACACCTCGGAATGTCTCTTATCTTCCTCACAGCAATATCGGGTGAGACTGGCATCATTGACACACATAATTATCTGGTAGTGTAGCGATTACATAGTGCATTCGACTCTCAATCGAGAAATTCTGGGTTTTAATACTTCTGCTGCTGTTTCAAACCCTTGGCAGTTTCTTTCACTCTACGTTACCCCAGTTCACTCAGATATATGAATGAGTACCTGGCTATAGACATTGGTGGATTTTTGTGTACGAATAGTCTTCGCACATTAATTGCAGGATGGCTGAATGCTTCCCAGAGAAGTTGAGATGGGGTTTGATTGAACCGGTCTGCCTGAGAGCAAAGTGTGAACTGCATTGAGCAGTCCTAAGGACTGGATACTGCACTACCCCGGGTACACAGTGTATATAAGAACTTACCTTTACTTTGATATCGACATGTCAGTCTCTCCATTGGTATGTTCTGTCAGGGGGGTAGGGTAGACAAGACAATATCATCATAAGGAAGAAGGTATGGTGGGATGGAGGGTGAGAGTGTAGTATGAGGGACGTAAATAGAATGAAAGGGGGGAGAGAGATAGAGAGAGCTTGCTCTCGCTGTATATCAACTTACCTTTAGACTGATGTTGTCCCAGGTGCGTTTGTGGCTGGTCTGGATGCTGGACTGAGCTACAACACATGGCCAAAGATGGCTGACCGGTGGGTGCCCAGTGACATGCTACGACTCTCCCCCAAGTGGAAGAACATCCTTGAGAACTCGGCCATGGTCCAATTCAACCATCGCCATCTGGTGAGTGTGACAGCAGCCTCTAGCGGTACTTATCCCATGC
This sequence comes from Escarpia spicata, assembly GCA_963995525.1. NCBI lineage: Eukaryota > Metazoa > Annelida > Polychaeta > Sabellida > Siboglinidae > Escarpia > Escarpia spicata. The sequence goes on along the minus strand of OZ023206.1, from coordinate 7,799,640 downwards.
AGTGGAACCTCTTCATTCGGGATACTGGGTCTGTGTGCAGGTTCATGAGTTCGGGTGTATTAGCTTTTGGAAATTCCAGTCTCGTGAAATGGATGTAGTAATGTCAGGATTATGGGGTTCTGGATTAAAGAGGTTTCACTGCATGTGGGTTCTCAAATATTCATGTATATGTTTTTACAAGAACACATGAACATTTAATAGCCATCATTTTCTCTATGCAAACATCATGAAACATACATGATACCATGTTACAATTCAAGTTTTTATTTAATGGAAAAAGCAAAAATCACACACTAAGATCTCGCACATAGTTAATTTATCATAGACTTTATAGAACATTTTGAACACATACAGACACACCACACTAACACGCGCATGCACACGCACATACACACACACAGACTGTCGGACACGCACGCCCACACACATTGATACACATAAACACACACACACACACACACACACACACACACACACACACACACACACACACACACACACACACACACACACACACACACACACACACACACACTGGCCCAATGTCGGCACACCACCTTAAATTGTTGACATTAGTGACACGTTGGTGACAGACATGTGACACGAGTTGTTGTTTGTAGGGTGAGTTCACAGGCACGGCGATGCTAGGCCTGTGGTGGTTGTGTCGCAAGGCGCCCCTCCCCCCGCGGGCTATGATGGCCGCCAACGCCCTCGCTGTCATGGCAGTCGTACAGGTGGGTACAACATGTCATCCAATTGTGGGGCATTGTAAGTGCATCTCCTCCCAGGCTCTGTGGTCCACTCGCCTTCCAGTCATTTAGGTCCACTGTCCTCCCAGGCACTGAGGTCCACTCGCCTCCCAGGCACTGAGATCCACTCGCCTCCCAGGCACTGAGATCCACTCGCCTCCCAGGCACTGAGGTCCACTCGCCTCCCAGGCACTGAGGTCCACTCGCCTCCCAGACACTGAGGTCCACTCGCCTCCCAGACACTGAGGTCCACTCGCCTCCCAGGCACTGAGGTCCACTAGCCTCCCAGGCACTGAGGTCCACTCGCCTCCAAGGAAGTGAGATCCACTCGCCTCCAAGGAAGTGAGATCCATTTGCCTCTCAGGCACTGAGAGGTGAGTGGACCTCACTCACTTCCTTTGACCATTGGCATCTGTTCTACCAATTGGCAGTGTATTTAATAAAAAACACAAATGTAGTTTTTTGCTTTCCAACGTATCAGAAATATGGCATCTAGAGTGGTTAACGATTCACCAGATGTGAAGTGATTTGAAAGTGAAATACAGTAATGGTGATAAAATAATAATAAATAATAATATATTTTATTTGGTATAGCGCCACATCCAGTATTGTTCGTGGCGCTTCACAACATATTAAAATACATAAAAATCGTAGAATTGCAATAAATATGTATATGTATATTAATTAAAAATAAATATTAGTGGTAAAGAATAAAATAAATAAATACATACATATTGAATAATGTAGAATTTCTAAATAAACAAGTAAATAAATATCAGTTATTCATCAAAATTAAATAATATTGATACTAATCAATCTAGCACAATAACTATATAAAATTAATAATAATAAATAATTTAGTAAAACATTTGATATAAAATAGTTTACGTGAGGAATAATGAATAATCATTATACGAATACGATAACTAATTAAAATTGGTTTTAGTAGAGGGCAGTGTTCATGTAGAGTGGCACTAATATGAAACACAAAAGAAATGTGTCTTCAGACGACATTTGAAGCTGGCGAGAGTGTCACAGGTTTTAACAGCACTCGGTAAAGTGTTCCATAGGGACGCAGCAGCTACAGCGAACGAGCCGTCCCCAGCCTTGATACGAGTGCGCTTCACTTCCAACATGTTACTGCTGGCAGAGCGCAGTGCTCTTGCTGGTTGATATGGGTGCACGAGTTCACACAGGTACACGGGCGCGTCATTGTGCATGGCTTTGTACGTGAGTACCAGTATCTTGTAATCCACTCTGCGCGCAACAGGCAACCAATGAAGTTCGCGTAACAGGGGCGTGGCGCTGTCACTACGTGGACGACGCAGGATCAGTCTGGCAGCCGAGTTGTGTATTCGTTGCAGACGCGCGATGTTAACTGCAGACGTGCCGTACAAGAGTGCGTTGCAGTAGTCAATCCGCGATGTGATGATGGCATTGACTACGCGTTCCTTTGTTGGTTTGGGTAAAAAACGGCTAATCTGATTGATGTGGCAGAGGTAGAATGAGCATGCGCTGACAGTTTGCGACACTTGCTTTTTCATATCTAGGTGCCTGTCAATGGAGACACCAAGACTTTGAATACATCTTGAAGCTGTAATTATAGAACCACCAACGCGAATCACAGTGCCATCAACGATTGCATCCGCAGACTTGGGTACAATCGGAAGATACTGTGTCTTGCCGTCGTTCATGCACATAGAATTCCATGCCATCCAGTTCTTTATTTCACCCAAACAGTCCTCCATTTGCTGAACCGCAGCCGTTAAAGCGGAACGATTCAGGTCGAAATGTGAGTAGATCTGTAAATCGTCAGCATAGTGGTGGAAGAAGAGTCCATGGGCTCGAATAATGTCACCGATAGGTTGGACATATAATGAAAAGAGCAGTGGTCCAAGGACGGAGCCTTGCGGGACACCTGTTGTTAGAGTAGTAATACTCGACGATTGGTCACCGATTACAATTCGCTGCGTCCGGTCTTGCAGGTACGATGTCAACCAGTCCAGTGCTTTTCCAACAAAGCCATAGCGCAAACGTAGACGCTTAATCAAGATGTCGTGGTTGATAGTATCGAAGGCGGCACTAAAATCAACGAGAACCAAGATGGTTCCTTGTTTATTGTCCATGGCTGTTTTGATGGCACTAGTAACGTACAGTAGCGCGGTTTCGGTCGAATGTTTTTTCCGATACGCCGACTGAAAGCACTCAACCATTTGCTGGTCAGACACATGCGTCATTATCCTAAGCGCGATCACTTTCTCAATTACTTTGGATAATTGCGTAAGGTTGCTCACAGGTCGATAACTGCTTAGAATGTCTTTGTCAAGTGATGGTTTCTTCAAAAGCGGACGGACATTTGCATGCTTCAGCGACTTTGGCATGACTGCCTCGTCCAGCGAAGCATTTGTAATCCGTGTAATGACAGACACAATACTTGTCATATTGTCTCTTAGCTGAATTGCAGGCAGAGGATCCAACGCGCACGTTTTGCCAGTAGTACCACAAATCGCTGTGATCTCTGTGTTCGTTGTTGGATCAAACGCATGGATACTGTCAGTGAAACAACGTCTTTCAACTGTTGGCCTATCAATGATGTTAAAACACTGCAGACCTGACAGGAGCTTGTCAATCTTTTCACTAAAGAAACGTGAAAATTGTTCGCATATTTGGGCTGTCAAGTGGAATTCAGGGTGTTCCTGTATGCGGTGGCCATCAAGCGATCTCAGTAATCGAAACATGGTTTTGTTGTTTGCCTTCTCCAGGCGGTTTTGATAATAATCCGTTTTGCGTGCCGATATCAAAGCAGTGCATTCTTCACGAGCGGTGACATATAATTGCCGATGAATTTCCAGTTTAGTTCTTCTCCACACATTCTCCCGTTTCCGCTTCTTATCCCTGGCGTCGTCGATGTCAGAGTCGTACCAGGGATGTGGTGTGCTGTCTCTTACTTTCACATTGCGTAACGGGGCATGTTTGTCAAGGCACTCAGTGAGACAGGTGTTGTACATCTCCACCAAATCCTCTGCTTGTCGATCATTCGCGCATGTACGCAATGTCATGTCAGCACATACAGACTCGATACCGTTTCGGAGTGCATCTGTTTCAATGTTCCTGAAATTCCGCTTTGCAATCGTCTTAGTTTTTACTGCAGGCTTCAATGCTCTTAGTGTGAGTTCAATGCGATGGTGGTCAGACAGAGAGTCAGGATGCACAGTAACGGAAGTAATGAAGTCGTCATCAGTTTGACTGATCGCAAGATCCAATATATGTCCAGATTGGTGCGTCGGCGAATGTACATGTTGAGTTAGATTGAACGATTCACATAGAGTGCGAAGTGGTTCTGATTTGAGGGTATCATCAAAATGAACATTGAAGTCACCAATGATGACAGTAGGAACAACGGATATGGATGCCTCGATGAATAGCTGCTCAAGTTCAGCGTAAAAATTCGATATTGTTCCAGATGCCTTACTTACTTAAACGACCCAGATGTATTTCAACAAGAACGGGTTGGTGAGTTGCAGACGGAGAAGTTCGATGGTTGTGAATGGCAGCTTTGGGAGGATCTTGGTGTTGAAGGTATTTCGATGAACTATGGCAACTCCGCCGCCACGACCAGAGGCACGTGCTACATGATTGAATGTGTAGCCGGGAGGCGTCAGTTCAGCCACAATCGCTTCGTCTCCAGTTTTTTTTAGCCACGTCTCGGTGATGGCCAAAACATCCCAATTGTGTTGGATAATTTCCTCATTTATAGTCACCGTCTTATTTTTTACAGATCTTGCATTGATCAATGCTATGTTGGTGTAACGATTCTTAAAATCCTTGGCCGACGTCCAATTACTGGACGTATTGTACGATGGCGATTGCGACCGGCTCTGCAACCTCGTGTGACCGCACAAATTCCATTGTCCTTTAAGGTGTCGAACAAAGGCTGAGGCAGCCTTCCGCCAGTAACACTCGCAATGTTATGGGCGAATAGTTCCTGCCGAGTGTAGGTCACCATGGGTACAGGTGTGCCACCGGAATAAAAGTCGCAGAAATACACGCACATATAAAACCAATAACACGAACGAACAGCTCCGTGCATTCAGGGTAATGTTATCAAAACGATGTTCAAATCTCACCAGTGTTGTAGTAATACAAATTAGTAAAATTCAAGTTTAAACACAGAGCAAATAAATAGCTGCCACTGGGGCGCTTGTCACATGATCATTGTGATAGCAGATGCCCTTCTTTGGTTGCTTCATGGTTGACTGAAAGCTAGTATCCATTATTGGCTTGATGTTACAACTTCCACCAGTGACGTTTGTGCAATTATCGTATTATCCCCAATAGACACGCACTGCGCGAGTGCAAGGGCTTGGGTGTGCGTCTATTGCACAAATTGCATACTGTTTACACGTCGTGCACGTGCAACTCTAAGATAGGCAATACGTACCAAAGACAGAATCAGCACATTTACCAAAACATCTAGCATTCGGTCGACAGAAAACGGTACTCGACGTGGCTACTCGCGACAGCTACTGACAGCAACGTTTGTGGTTTTATAACTCCGGAGTTCGGACAAATGCCAGATCGATACATTGAGCAGTGCTAAACTGACAATCATCACACTAGCCAGAAGACATCATTGGGCATTGCAGGACAGAACCAGCGCTCAAGTAATCCAAACCCGCGTGCTCTGCCGGCGATGCAATGGGATAAGGGCCAAGGCCAACTGCATGCACAAATTGGGAGTGATTCTCGCAGATGTCAAGTCAGACACCAGAGCGTGCATTGTTGTTTTGACTGTTCCTTGTGGGTACAGACGGCTACACGATTGTGAATATCATGTTATTTAAACCTTCATCTGCAGTTTTAGGAAGGTTTACATGATTATGACAACATGCCCGACTTCGTGAATAAAACAAGTCACTCAAATTATAAATGTGGTGCCACCTTACGGAAAAAGTACAATGAATTGTTATCTAGACAGTATCCACAAGGTGGTGCCATCAGCGGTGTTATTACCGTATTACATTTTTTAAGTACCCGTTCAATACCAAAAATCAATATTCATGGGTGGTTTCGCTTGTGTAAAAGGGGGTGTGCGTCTATTAGGCAGTGCGTAGGGTAATATGGTATGTTGTACCATAATAACCACACTGATTAAACAGTCCTTTAATCTACCAATGCCAAGTTACAGAAAGTCATCTTTACTGTATAATTAGTAATTTGTTTCTGATGCAGTAATTAAAAAGGCTATCACTTTGTCAGTTATTTTATGTTGGCATGGCGTGATTCTACACGATTTTGTTTGTTCTGTTTCAGGTTGGACTTGGTATCGCCACATTGTTAGCATTCGTCCCTGTCCACCTTGCCGCGACACATCAAAGTGGCGCCATCATGCTGCTCAGCTGTGCACTGTGGCTCGGAAACGAACTCAAGAAAATGCCGAAATGATTGATTGCTTTTTCAGTCATGATCGTCAAATTAAATTTCAGTATGTAAAATTTTGCATTTGTGAAAAAATCCAGGACATATTTTTGTCACAGAATGTGCTTGCTGCGTGCCACTATATATAATATGTTCGATGTGATATGATGTGTGATATTTGGACTATTTATACAAGTTATGAATGACACAAAAGAGGTATAATGTTATTTGTGTCAAAACGGTATGACTGCTTGAACATTGGACTGCATTAGTTAGATTTTGTTGCAAGCCATGCATCAAAAAGGTGACGTTTAACTTGCAAGCATGTAGGTGTTCCATGCCATTATTGTAATCATATTTGCTGTCGGTCGCAGGCAGAGAAACCAATAAAAATATGACACTTGGTAATGTTGTTATGAATAGTTTGCCTTGTTTGATGTCTGCCTGCTGCAAATGTCAGCTGCAAGAATGTAGTCTGAATCTCAGGGTTGTGGTCAAGTACATTTGATCGCGTACAAGTACATTAGATCAAGTACACTAGATCCTTGCTTTATGGTCACCTGGCAATTAAGGTCAACCTTAGGACAGTCCTAAATGATTTCTGTAACAGTAAACTATTGCTATTCTGATCACTTTTGTCCAGTCCGAAGGGTGACCTTAATGGTGAGGTTCCACTGAACATATTCAAATACTTTTAATTCATAATGATCTACAATAAGAAAATATTATTCAGGTGCTAATTATTAACATTTTGGATGCCTGATCTCGTATACCGATTGATGCATGTTCATTGCCCTTCTTGAGTTGAAACTTCATCCTCGTTCATTTTTCCCATCGCAAATAATATTTGGAGACTAGCAGATTACTCTACTTGCAGTAGCGTGGTGTTTAGAGTGTTGGACACGGTCGAGAGATTCCATGTTTAAATCCTGTGTGGGTGCGTGCGTGCATGCATGACGCACAACATACACAGAAACACACAAGTAAGCAAACCACTAGAGGACATCATCAGAAGTTCACGATTATATAATCCAAGAGAGATATACACCTCAACTCATTCTTTTCCTCAGCTGTACGTCTCTGGAACACCATCCTACCAGCCGTATTTCTCATTGAAGCAGTCAAACAACTTTGAGGTTTTACTAATCATAAGTTGATGAATGCAGCACAACCAAATGTGTGCCTTCCTTCATTCTACATGGTTTCAGGAACCAATAGTAAAATAAAGTATTATTCTTTACAGAATGTTGTGTTTTAGCAGCTGTTATTGTGTTGACAATAGCAGTTCAGTCTGGGGCTATATATTATTTATAAAGTCTTAAGGCCACATTAACCACTGCAATTAAAACTAACACGTTACTAAAAAAATTATACACACATTTGCACACGACATGAGATACTTAAAACGGAGATATCTCCTTTATTCCTGGTTCTATACAGGTCCTCTTCTAACTTCTAGGCTGTATACTACCTCTGCATGATGCCAGCTCTAACATTTGTGTACGAGTACCTTTATTCTGAATTGGTATTAATATCTTTCCAAATCTGAACAATTAAACATTTGTTTATTAAAATATAGACCTAAATCAACATTATTTGCTAAAATCAGCTTGATTAATTTAGCTCAATTTTATTTATTTAAGAATGCAAAAAATATATATAATTTACATTAAACTAATACGGTTTTTGCGAAAGTTATTCAATAAAACAGACTGACAGCGAGAGATTGACAGGCAGTGACAGGCGACCGCTAACGGGCACTAATTAGGTTCGCTCAAGTATCCGTTAGACTTAGATATGTGTAGTTAACAAAGTATCCAGCAGAGGGCGATCGGATCAAGAGGTCGTCCATGTTGTGATTTGAAAAGCGAGTGCTCTGCTACTTGCTTCCGAACAAAGTGTGCTAAAACCATCCGATGCAACGAACTGTGCATATAGTTGTATGAAGTCATGCAGCGATGTGGCGCCTGTTTTGAAGTTGATCAAGTGAGTGATTTACTCGGTGCCATCGTGTACTTTTTGAACGGTGATCAAACGGTTGACCCGATCTGACACTTGCGCATTCATCCGTGACGGCGGGCGTTGTCTTTTACTTTTTAAATAATGTTGAGCGTTTTTATAGTCAATAATGAAGTCGTTCGCTAATAACCGTTGCGTACTTCGTATTTATCGTAAATGGAACTGAGTTTGGGCGTCTGGAAGCCAACGCTTCACGTTAATCAAGACACTTAGACAGTATCGCGATCGTGATTGAGGAACGAGACAATTCATTTGGATACTCACATTGCCTTTGCCTTAGCTTTGGCATCGATACGATTATACCGCCACTATCTCAGTTCGCATCAGTTATCTGGGCGATAGGAATTAATGTATTCACCAGGAGGACCACATATGTGTTAGTGTTACACTTCAATGGCAACTGAATTAGTTAATTCCTTAATAAACTAAAGCTGGGCCTAATAAGTCAGTATACCATTGGCATTGAGTGATTGACAGATATCTGATAGACTGATACAGTGATAAGGATGGGCAGTACATTGCTGAAACATTGTTGGAATATCCACTCGCCATCTGCAGCGTGTAGCTTTTTTGTTTGGTTACAACATTTTGGAATTAAAATACATTTAAAAAGTATTAATAAATTACATTTACTGTTATACAATGTCATATACCTAACATTTTAGTTAGCTCGTGGAGTGCAGTGGTAAGAGCTCCGGACTCTCGACTGAGAGAACGCGGGTTCGAATCCTGTGCGTCAGTGTCGAACCTTGGGCGAGTTCGTTTACTCTACATTGCTTCAGTTCACCCAGAGCTTTATGAATGAGTACCTGGCTAATAAGAGAAGTCGAGATGGTGTTTGCTTGGACAGATCTGCCAGGGAGTAAAGTGTAAAGCACTTTGAGCAGTCCTGAGGACTGGATACTGCACTATATAAGAACTTACCTTTTTATTTTAAAGCAGAAAAGTTGTACGGTTACAATAACATTAAAGTGTGACATTACTTTACAATATTTGAATATAATTAACATGATGTTTCTCTTTGTAATACATGCCTACAGATGATTAGGCACTAAATATTGAGATTTGTTGTGTTTCAGAGTAGACAATGCAGCACCACCGCCGTAGAAAGAAACAACCACACGCCATGAGGTTGATAGAGCTGCTGCGGAGTCGTGCTGGCTACGGCTTCACCATCTCCGGACAGCAGCCGTGTGTGCTCAGCTGTATTGTCACTGGCAGTCCAGCTGACTGCGCTGGTCTCAAGACTGGTGATTACTTAATGGTCGTCAATGGTCTGAACGTGTCCAATGCATCACATGATGACGTGGTGCGTCTGATTGGCTCCTCCTTGGAGAGTCTCACCTTGGAGATTGCTGAGAACTATAACAGCTCTGATTCTTCTGAGGAAGACTTCCAGATCCGACCAAAGTCGAAGTATCCGAACCGGCGCGGCAGGCGGATACAGGGGAGGAAGGATCACAAGTATGGGGATAGTGCTGATCTGGAGCCAGGTGGGGTTTTGACAGACAGGTACAATAGACTTGGGGGTCTTCACCCAGAGATGGCGGATGTCAGTGAAGCACAGGACTTACGGTCTCACTGGCAGAGAGTGGAGCAGATTGAACATCGCTTGGGACCGCCAGCAGTTCCGTTGAAGTACAGAGGTCAGCAACAACAACAGCAGGTGCAACAACAGCAGCAGTCACGGCCAAAACATACCATCATTACCCGTGAGACACGACTCGGCATTCCTCAGAGCAGTAGGCAGGTGGACAACGGACCTCGCGTTGCAACCGCATCGATAACGAGTCTACGATCATCGCAGGATGCGTTTGTTCCAGTTCACACCTCAAGTAAAATACAGAGACCTCCCCTCGGTCGGCGGCATCAGGAGAACGGGTCGCCGTTGAACACCATCCGTGCCATGGTCGGGTACGTTGGATCAATTGAGATGCCTGCACTTTCCAGACCCCCGACTTGGCGGACACAGTCGCTGAAAGGGGCTGTGCGGCGGTTACGTATTGAACAAAAGATGCACACGTCTGTATTGATGCATGTCAACGGTGGCGGCGTTCATCTTCTGAATGCACTCGGCAAAACGATTGCTCATTACCCTGCCGATAACATTGTGTCTTGCGGCATGTGTCCGGATGATAAACGCTTCTTTGGCTTGATGACGCTGCACAGAACCAACGCTGACAGGGATGGTATGCAGAGCAGCACCCTACTGGGCAGTTCATGTCATGTGTTCTCAATAGACCCCCAATTAAACCGACATTCGACGCACATTCAGAAGGCAGCCAGTTTTAAGATCCAGTGCACGATGAATCCAACGACACATTGCTGTGCAGAGTTTCCGCCGTCGACGACGTTGATACTGCAGACGGTGTCGAGACTGTGTTGTAACCTAGACAACCCATTGGATGACGCAGACATGGCGCAGATGGAACTGTCAGAAGACCCGGGAGCATCAGCCAACAGGTACCTAAGCAATAGCAGCACTAGTGACAGCGGTGTGGGTGTCAGAAAGGAAGCCACCGTGAACAGTAACAAAGTTTGTGTTGTTGAAATGCCAGTCGAGACAGACACGGCAAAATCCGAACCCGTTCAGAATAATTCATCGTATCAGTCGACAAAGTATTCCTGTTCTAGTGCGAAGGATGCAGTCCGTGTTAGTCTTGCAACAAGTACTTGTGATACACCCACTGAGAACTCACACGTTTTCTACACTTGCAGCGATTCGTACCACAGCGGTGGTAGCCATGTTCAACGCAACCGACCCGACACTCACGTTCAGCCACACTCGAAGCGACCACGACCGACCGAGGCGCAGCGTTCCACGAACCACATACAGGTGGCAGTGCAGAAAGCATTACCTGTATCTAGATACCCATTTCATACGGACGCGGAACGCTTCCAGCCGCCTAGCACCAAGTTTCAGAGCGCACCAATGCAGCCTCCCCCTCTGCCTGCTAAACTTCCCCGGGGAATGCTGAAGAAGACACCACAAGAAGATGCCCCTCACACCACCAGACAACCCCCGGGTATGGTCATGGTCAGTACTCCGCAGCCACGCATTGCTAAGTTCAGCCGGCCGAAGTCGACGCCACCGTTCTTGACCGATGACCACTGGGAAGTGGCTGAGGCCGTGGACTACGAGTCTGACCCAGGCGACAGTTTCACCACCGGCAGGAGTGACACGTCGGTGGCATCGACAACACTCCCTCGATCGTGCCGATCTCGACAGTTTGTGAACAACGCCAATCTAGTCAATAAACAGGTTTGTCAGATGGATGGTGGGAAATAATCAGTAACAGTATGCTTAGCTATGCAGTTTTCATTTAAATTCACAGACTGCATGTCATAATCCATGAGAAGGAGATGAGTTATTTTATCATAAAATATTCTGTCTCATCATAATTAATTCATAACCAGTAATAAGTTATATGTTTGAACATATTACATTACAAGTGCTTAGTTTGAATATAAATAGTAATTGTATAGGTGTTTACATAATAGATCATTAAATTAATGTGTCAAAGTTTAACACAAAAATAGTAGCTACAAAATATCATTGTTGATGTTTCAAAAATGAACTGTTCATGATTGTCATACTAAACTATCAGCTGGAGAGCATTTTTGAAATTTTATAAAAACGAATGACCAACTATTGGTGTAAAAAAAAATTATGATAATTTTACTGTTATTTTTGCAGTCATCAGCCAAGACTTCGATGCAGCCGGAATCAGCCACTGCCTCTGAGAACTCTAAGCCGGGAGGTGCACAACCGTATGTCGGCCCACCAGCAGGGTGCGCCGCTAGCTGGGCCGTTAACTTCGACAACTTGCTTTCGGCCAAGAGTGGATTGGCAGCCTTCACTGTGAGTATTACTATTGCCAGGCCTCATTTTTTCATGGGACTCCCACTCTACTCAAATGTGGGGGTCCACAGACATTTTCTGAGGATTTGGCTGTTTTCAACAAACATCTGGTAGTAAAGATATTTTGACCAGTCAGGTGTGATTACCTCCATTTGTTTCCTAGTCAAAGATGACAGTGCCCATGGTGAACATCTTCAGCAAAATGTGTTTTAATGAAACATGAATTTTAATCTCTTTGTACTGTACGCAATTATTAGGTAATTCTGTTAATATGATTATTTCATGTAATTCTATGCCTTTATTTCATTAGAATTATGTTTTATTAATCACTAATGACCCTGACAATATATCAAAAAAATACTTTCTACTTTGGGCCCACCTTCACGATCCGCATAAGGCATGCTTATGAATATTCAGGACTGTCCATCAGGTTTCGATTAGCTACGCCAAGTTAATAGATGTAAGAAGTACATCATCAACATGTGTGTATATGGATTAGCCACCGCCATGTGAATGAGTCGTGACCGATAAAATTATTAAAATGAAACGTGGACCAGCTGGTGTTTATGTCACAAATTCAGCAAAGAAAAGAAGGAAAATATATGGTATAAATGGAGAATGAACATAGCGACAGTTCATGACAGATGGATTGATTTAAAAGAAAAAACATCACCTCTCCATGCACAAAGCCGCCGATGACGATGTCATATTGAATGATTGGCATTGTTTTTGTTGGAATATAAAAACTATGGTACTATCATGTTACTTTTTCACTAGGTACATTTGGCTATACATTTTAAAGTTTGGTTTTAATGAAACGTTTAGATAACAGAAACTTACTGAAGCCGAGAAACATTCAATAATGAAACCATTTTATTTGGACCATAAATCCAACTGCTATTTCCATAAGCAGTATAAATACATTATACATCACTAAAGTAATTTACAGTATTAAAATAAGATAGGTGGTTATGTACTTTTCTGTCTACGTAAGGTTTAATTTTAGTTTGAAAGATGTAGATCTATAAAGAGCATAACATTATTGTCAACAAAATATTAAAATATATTGCATCAGTGTAAAAACATCTTTTATTTTGTACTGGGAGTGCAATAATTATTTGTTCTGCCCATCATTTAGAATAAAATATATTGAATTTGTATCTGTTGAACTCCTGTTTCGATAACAAATAAAATGGCCATTGTATGATGGAAATAAAGGTATAAAATTACAAAACTTTTAAAATAACGCATATTTTGAAACACTGTTTTCAGTTTTCATTGGTGTATTTAGCTCAAGAAGATCCCTAAAACATTTTGAATGTTGTGAAACATTTATATTATGAATTTTCAAAATTATTGTAAAAACAACTTTATCGAAACCTTTTTACACACTACTCCCAGTATAGTTCACTTAACACATTGAAGAATATGCTGTAGAACACAATCCAAACATGATGAGCATAAGAAAGCATACATTTTATTATGTACTCCTACTTTGCAACATAATGACGGGATGATGTACATTTGGATGCACAAATCGTTCAATTGCACAAAAATCCATTTGATTCTTGAAACATAGCACTTGATGTACATATTCCCAGTAGAAGCCACACAGAACTAATGTGACAGAACAAAGTCAGACATCTTCTTCACTACTGTGTCAGTTAACATATTGTCCTATTAATAGCACTGCTATGCATTTTAATACACAAAGCTATGAGATGCACACATTCATTTGAAACTCGAAGTGAGGTACAACTTCATAAATAAACAATGCATACGCTTCCTACACTTATAAAAATAGCTGTCAATATACATATGTTTACAAATTGCTTATTTTCAATGCCATTGCATGAATCAACTCACCTTGGAATCAGACATGTTAGCTGTGTGTGTGATGTCAACGGTGCATGATATTCATTATACTCGGGCTGCAGAATTAATCATCCACGTGGCAATAAGCTCAAAATGATTCGCGTAAACACAATTGTTTATCGGCTTTTTGTGCAGATAACACCCAAATTATGCATAAACATGCAATACACAAGTAGCAGCGAAAGTACTTATGGGAAATTAATATGTTTTGATATGGTACACCTCGAATGTATATGAACTTACAAAGAATCCCTTTAAAGATAATTTTTAGTCCTTTGGGCCGAAGACTTTTGCCATCACTGCGTCCGCCATTAGCTGCCATATTTCAGACACCGTTGAGCAACTTGTTTTTAAATTTTGCATTGACATATCTTGGGGTACTGTCACTATGCAAGAGAAATCTATGTTTGATTGAATCATTCTTAGGGCCCCATAGAACCAACCAGGACCACCGAAACTGGTAAATTTTCACATTTTACCTATTTTTTTCAAAAACTCTTCAGTAACTTTTTCCGTGATTTTGCATAGACATTTCATGCGGTAGTATCACTATACACAAGACATTTGTATTTAATTGAATCACTCTAAGGGCACCTCAGGCCCCCCAAAATGCAAAATTTTCCTACTATTTCCACACTGCTGTAAGCCTCCTGCAGCAGTCTTTACCACTGATCTCTATTTATAACTGGATAGTGGACTTTGATAACTGGGGTGGCTGAGTGGAGCGGCCTGGTGTCAGAGATTATGCTGTGAGCAGTGCCTGCCATTGTCCCAGTGTCAAACAGAATGCCTCCGTGTAGGCTGTAACTAATGTGTAATGAGAATCCCTACTGCGCTAACAGTAACAGAACCTGATAAATTTTTAAACAGCAATAAATATAATTATCAATTGCATATAAAGATATGATCTATGATTAAAATAAAATAACTTAGATATAAAATAATATTTAAAATAAAATAACTTGGGTATACTCGAAAAGGTTAAAGCATATTTAGCCAAAATTATAAGGAATATTATTGAGATGTTTTAAGTCAATATGCGTGCTATGTATATGTGAACGAACTTTGTGAACAAATAAAGTTTTATCATAGTTCATCTCTTTCTTCTTTCCATTCTGGGGGAGGGTGGTAGGGGCAAAATGAGAACAAAAAATGTGTGCACATTTTCTTAAATAACCTTTAACTGTGCTACATACGAAGTTGCAGCTCATCTACAGTATTTTTAATAACACATTAACTATATTATATATATACAATCTTCACAAAACGGTCTACTTGAATATTTTTTTTCCAGGTGTATCTTCACTGGCATGCATATAGTCTCCACTAAATATGACAACATTTTACTTCCATCATAACCCTTAATGATCTGTAACTATGTTTCAGTAAAAAACATTTAATTAATAATTACAAACTCACAATATAGTCCAAAGGACTCGAGGGCCTCTTGGCCCATTTTTACATTTATCTCTAATTTATAATTTGGTTGGAGTAAAATATTTACATGGCACATGCAAGGGGAACTTAATTTTATGTGTGTTACACTGTAATGATAACCAACCGATGTGATGATACAAGGACCATCTGACAATGACACGTCGTCATTGTTATCAGCTCTAGAACTTTCAACACTGGCAGTAACTGTTTTTCAGGCGAACAATACACTCGGTATAATCCACTGATGTTGTGTATAATGGCATAATTTTTCTCACGTTTAAAATTGTTGCAGGACTTTCTAAAGAAAGAATTCAGTGAAGAGAATATCAACTTCTGGAATCGATGTCAACACTACAAGCTGATACAAGATGACGAACAGGTGGGCATCTTGTTGTACTTCACACTGCTTCTAGTTCAGCGTAGAATAAATCACCAGTGGGACCGGACCGCAAGGAACTTCTCAGTTATATTTTCCTATAGATCTTCGACTAAAAGTGGAATGGCATATTTACCTCCCAGTTAACTGTTTTAAACCAACTTTTTGTCAGACACAAGTTATGCAAATTAGAATAGTTTAGACTATATATAGATTTTCACATGAAAAACAAAAACTGCATTACCTATGACCTAAACAAGTTTTGTTATGCATATAAGGAGCTTCTTCTGAAATAAATGTTTTTGATTTCCTGAAAATCGGACAACTGACAAAGTTATTAAGTTGGAAAGGTTACTGCCCCAGGGGTTTTCGTTGGAACGGTGAGCATGAAAAATAACACAGAAAGAATAGGATCACAATATTTCAAGGGTGTACCCCTATTTTAAAATTTTTGTCATTTATTTTCACATGAGGAATTAATTTCTTGCATTTTTGTCGACGTAATTTGCATATTTCATGATTAGCATAATGTGCCCGACATATTTGATCCTAGACTGTAACAAATGCAATTCACGTCATGTCATTAATTGCTTAGTGTATATTTACAGGGTTTTAGAAAGTGTTTCATTATAGCTCATTTCAATACCAACATTTTGCAAAATTGGTGCATCATTAGCATAATTATTACAAAATGGCATGTAATTAACTTTGTAATGACATTTTACAATAGTACAACATAAACTGTTCCATTAGTATCAATTAAATACCACAATTTGAATAATTAGTGGCGTAATTTGCATAAAATAAAATGGACATTAAATGTAGTCCCAATTTTTTTGTACATATTTGTGTACACATCATTAACATTTGAGGCATAATAAAATAGTACAACACAAACGTTTTCAATAAAACTCACTTAGTTGCCATAATTTGCAAAATTGATTATGTAATTATCATTTTTTAAAATGGCGGACATAGTAAATGTGGTATCCCCATTTGTGTTATACAATTTTTCAAAAGCATTATCATTTTACATTTAGTACTTCTTATCATAGTACTACAAAGAGTTTAATTACTATAATTAGATGTCACTTAATTCCCACTTTGCATAATTAATGTCTATACTAGTTATACTTAGCCATATGAATTGCATCATGAGAGATACATGCATTTAAAAACCCAGAGTAATGAATAATTGCACCAACAACTCAAATTTTATTGTAACAGAGTAAGGTTGGAATACAGGTTTCTGAATTTCAAGATTAAAATAAATTATTAAGTGTAGCCAGCATACTGTGAATATGGTTCGCCTGCATGACAGCTAGGTGCCAAATCTACCTAACGGACTACCAGCGCAACGATATCCAGTGACATGCGGATGTTACCAAGCGGCTAGTCTATTTTTAGCACAGCGTCACCGTCTGCAGTGGCGTTCTTGAAAACCACGCAACTAGGTCGCACAAAATGATTTCCGCACTTGTAAACCTTTTTCAAATGTCACATAACATATATCATCTGATAAGTGTGAAACTGACACGTAGGTGCATATATATATACGAACTTCAATTTTAGGCGATAACATTATAAAAAATCATGTTTACACAATAATTTGACATAACTATCGTTAGGTTTACTGCAGAAACTTCATGCAACGTAGACCTGCAGTGAAGACACACGTCTTCTAATTGGTTGAATAGATCTCATGACGATCCAAGTAGGTTTACAAGTGTGAGTTTTCAATTTGCCGTGACCTGTTTTTGCGAAAACCATACCATCGCGGAGTGCCGTCGGCATGACATTTTTGGCACGCATCATCGCTAAATCACAAACGATAAGTTCGTTAAATAAAGGAATACTTTTAAAAACTTTATACCATTGTAAAGACCATTATCTTGTTGTTCCAGTGATATTAAATATGTCTTATTTAGCGCGGACTGAATTATGTGTGTAGTAAGGGCTGCGTGAGCGTGGCCTCTTGTAGTTGAGCATCAGAACTGGCCAGATCCAACAGCCGCGGCGACCACTGCTATAATTAATTTGTATGTGATTTTGTGGTAATGATTACACACGTGGGCCACTTGCTCCATCCAGTGCTGGCATCCCGTTATGCTATTCATAATCTCACACATTGAATTACACTGTACTATATCACTATGGTTATCACTTAGAAAATGGCACATGCGATGACGACAAAACTATTATGTACATCATCGAGTGTCGTGTGGAGTCGCACAATACTGGGCCAGATTGGTGTCCTGTAACTTATGCTATATTTACTCCATAACCAGCTTTGTGGACAGTTCCTGTTGATAACATTTGTGCTGTATCTTAGGCCCATGAAGAAAGAAGAGACACAAAAAACACATCCTGCATTTTGATTGTTGTTGTTTGAAAAAAATTATGGTTGTGGACAATGTGGTGGATAACATAAGTTACAGTGTCCACCATTTCACGTCCAGAGTGCTCTGATCATTCTTAACATTTTAAAAGTTTTGGGTGGATTCTAATGAGGTACTAGCATACATCAGTCAAGCAAATTTTTATTTCTGAAGGGTTTCACATTGTCATTTTATTTTAGTTAAAAGACACCATGTAACTTACATATGAACTTTGACTATGTACACTTGGCATTGTGCCACGTAACAGTGAATAAAGAGATCTTATCATCTTTAATTTTGGGTGTAGATGTATCTTGGCCACCATCTAAGACAGTTTTTAATTTATTTTAAGCACTTTTTTCACTTTTGCTTTTGGTGTCCATATCCTCCTTTTTGGCCCAGTATTGTGCTTTACCTGAAGTACTCAGTGGTATAGCTTCACCTGATGTACTCGGTGGTATAGCTTCAGCTACACGCACTACGATAAACACGGTTATTGAACCGACATATACATGTGCACCTAAAATAGGATTGAACAATGATGTGCCAGTGGAATACAAAAACTAACTAAACATGTAAAAGGTAGACACTTCCCAAACCACAAGGTGGCCCCTGTGATAGTGACTATGTGTTAGTCCTAATAGGAGTCTACTACACCATATGTATTGAACAACCTTAATTTTCATATCTTTTGTGTTAGATAGTTACACTATAGGTTTGTATGTATGCTTTATTTGTGTTACTATTCTACAGTACACGTTGTACAATATTGGGAATGTAAACACACCTATCTATCTATCTATAGTACTTAGTACAACTAATTGGACATGGCGGTGTGTTTCAGAGACAGAAGGAGGCGCAGTGGATATTTGCCTGTCACTTGGCAACGAGTGCGTCGGACCCGGTGAATGTCGACAGTTTCGCCCAGCAGGAGACACAGCGCGGCCTTCAGGAGGCATCACCACAGTTGTTTGATGCCGCACAGAGACAGGTATGACTATAAGGTGTCTGTAGACTGTCATCTGAAAACAACTGTTAGAATTCTTAATTTATTTAGACCATCGTGAATACGGATTGTTTATGTTGAGATTTGTGTGTGAGTAGTCTAATCCTCCATAGATTATGGCATTTTATTGCATTAAACAGGGCATAGCCCCGTCACAAGTTCAATAAAAGAATGATCACTTTTACTCTGTTCAGCAAAAGGATTCGCTTTGATCTTTAGTGTGTTAATAATCATGAACTTGTCATTTGTTCACAACATGTTGACTGTCTTATCAACTTGTAGATAAGTTTACTGTCTTGTGAACATCTAGATCATTTACCAATTGATGAAGCACAACATATTGATATATTTTGTGAACTTTTAGATCTACCAGTTCATGAAGCACAATGTCTTGACTTCCTTGTGAACTTAGATCTACCAGCTGATGAAGCACAACGTATTGACTGTGTTGTGAACTTGTAGATCTACCAGCTGATGAAGCACAACGTATTGACTGTGTTGTGAACTTGTAGATCTACCAGCTGATGAAGCACAACGTATTGACTGTGTTGTGAACTTGTAGATCTACCAGCTGATGAAGCACAACGTATTGACTGTGTTGTGAACTTGTAGATCTAACAGCTGATGAAGCACAACGTATTGACTGTGTTGTGAACTTGTAGATCTACCAGCTGATGAAGCACAACGTATTGACTGTGTTGTGAACTTGTAGATCTACCAGCTGATGAAGCACAACGTATTGACTGTGTTGTGAACTTGTAGATCTACCAGCTGATGAAGCACAACGTATTGACTGTGTTGTGAACTTGTAGATCTACCAGCTGATGAAGCATGACAGTTACGTGCGTTTCCTCAAGTCAGAGCAGTACAAGGCGTGCATCATAGCAGCAATGGAAGGCAAGGAGCTTCCATATTCGGGTGACACGGCTGATGCAGGAACGACAGGGGACAAGATGGACGACAGAAAGGTAGCACACTCTTTGTCTTCTCATTGTTTCTCACACGTCTAATAGTTCTTTTCCAGGTTATATGGTCTCAAATTTCAGGGTAGGGTTAGCACGTATTTTCATTCTTTTGTTATTTCCCGAGAGTGGTTATTTTGGGGTGTTTATGCATTTGGGTAGTGTCTATGAGGAGTTTTTAGCTAATTTTCACTGTTGCAAAGTTGTTGTCACACAGAGTGTATTCAGACCAATGTATTTCTGTTATTTTGACAGGTGAGGTTTATTTTTCCTTTTTGCATAGATTTATACTTTGTTTCATACAAATGATGTATTTTCCTTGTTACATGATAAGAAGTTTATTTAACTGAGTGGGTTGGGAAACCGAAAATACAAATATTATGTTCTCTGAAACAGAAAGGTTTTGAAACCAAACATCATGTGAACTTGAGTACAGATTTGAATACAAAACTTTGATATTTCCCACAGACAGATGCTGTAGCATTCTGTTATCATCTCAGTTGAAAGGATCGTGGTTTGAATGCTCCTGCTGTTACTTTGAAGCTGACCAATTTTGTACACTCCACGTTGCCTCAGTAATTGAGTACCTGGTCGTAGACAGTGGTGGATGTAGTGAACAAATAGTCTGCACTATAATTGCAGCTTGGCAAGATGCTTCCATGAAAAGTCAAGTTTGTGTTGGAATGACTTAAAACAAGAAAACTAACCCTGGTGTAAATCTTCATACACATTTTTGGACATGAAAAATCTGGCAGATATGATATGAACTGATTGTCCAGTAACCTACGGTGTCTATGTCCTACCACCGTATGGTCCTTGATTATTGTGTTGCAGTCATAATAATTATATATTTTAGAAAATCAAGAAGAGTAAGTCGACGACTGCAGCAGAAGAAGGCGGGGACGAGAGGCGCAGGAGGTCTCTGTTGCCATGGGTACGAAGTGAGTCATCGCTTCCTGTACTTTTTCCACTTGGATAACAAACAAAATATTAAACAAAATTGGAGCGTTATTTTGTGTATATTTAGTTTAATGGTCTTGTGTTGACATTTGGCCAGCGTTACATTGTTGTGTTTTGTAAATTTATGTTACACAAGCTTACACACACCTATGGAACAACAAACCAAGGCGTTCCCTGGAGAATGGCTGGTCACTCAATTTACCCACTGAAAAAGTAAATAACTTTTAATCATGGCTTGTATGTTGCTTCCGGATTCAGTTACATTCATAATTTAGAAGTGCAGTAAATAATAATCTTTCTGAATCCTTGGTTACTCTAACAGAACTTTTGGCAAACTTTTAGTAACTACACTTTCCTGTTACTTTTTTCTAATTACAAAGTAGAAGATGGTCATTTGTAGCCATTTTAATGATAAAAATGTGTGTTGAATTAAGGTCTAACCTATGTGCATGGTTATACAGACTGGAGTGAGAAGAGACTTTCGAGGATCGCGACTGACTCGGACTTACAGAGGTTTGTGGACGTCAACAGAGAGGACAGTGTTGACAGCACCAAAGGACAGGCTGACCTCGTTGACTTCAGCCAGATGTGTCAACAGCTGAAGGCTGCCACACAGGTCACTACTGCATGCTGCTCATCTTAAATGTGCTTTCTCAATTCGATTAGTTTTCTTCCAAGGGTTGTAAGATTAGATATGCATCAAAGATGCCACATGTTATTTGAGTTACCTCTGTTGTCACCGAGAAGTCTTGGGAGAAACATGTAAAATGTAAAAAATTAATGCTAAATTTCTTGCAATACTGTTTGTATACCGTCTGCGTTAGTGTTGTGGTATGTTGTTGTTACTGTATGTACATGTCTGTCTGTCTGGTAAGTTGTTTGTGAAGTTGTTGTCATTGTCTGTCTTGTAGGTTGTTGTCATATTGTTGTTACTGTCTGTCTACAGTGTATTGTTGTCACTCGGTCTGCAATATATTGTTGTCATGTTACTGTCACCAGGAGGTGTCGGGTGATGGGGTGAGCCAGGAGGTGTTCTGTCGTGTCTGTCTGCCGGGTGGCACGACAACGGTCATCTCCCCCGTGGCCGGTCAGAGTCTGCTGACCGCCCTCATCAGGGTGTGTGAGCGCCGCAAGCTCTGTCTCACTCAATACGATATCCTGCACATTGACTCGGACAAGGTGGGTGAAGTGACGTGTACAGCCAGGCAGAGACACTTTAGTCAGGTACAACTGTAGGCTTATTTAAAGGTAGCTGTTTCTCTAACGTCCTCAGCATTTTGAATCTTTAAAAGGAGGCAGTGTGTTCCTAGTTTTTCATTTATTAATTAATATAATGTTTGTAAGACTATACTAACTATGTTGAAGGAATACTGCCCGCCAAATTGTGTTTAGTAAGCCCATAACAACGGTCGCAGTTTGAAGATACAACCACGGGTGCATGTTCAAATAGTAAGCAAAACATCCAGTTTCAGAGCAGTAAATGAAACAGTATGTTGGCACAATGGTGCCACTTATGTACATGTGGAGTGTACATACATGCGTGTGAGTGTGCGTGCATGGGTGCGTTATCATAGTGTTTGTGCATGCTTGTGTGTAAGATGTCTGGGTGTAATGTGTATGTTCCCATGGTATTCATTCACCCCAGTGACCTTTGCCCCCAGCTCGTGGACCTGACCAAGGACGTTTCGACTCTCGGCTGTTTGGAAATGAGGCTGGTGCGGAGGGTCGTGTTTCGGGTTGACCTTCCCACCAGGTCGCTCGCAGTCAAGGCCGCTCCGGAGAAGGTCATCCGAGATGTGCTGAAACCTGTCCTACTTCGATATGGCTTGAAGCCAAGCAGCATGGTCGTTTACCTGGTATGTGCTCCTTTAAACATTGTGAAATCATAGGAAGCAGTTTTGTAGTGTCACTATAAGAAGGGATTGTTAATTATAATTAATATTTGATTTTAGCTGAATAGTTCAACAAATATGCATTAGGACTGATCCGATAAAGATATTGGGGATCATCTCAGAATGTCAATGTCTGATATCAAACAAAGCTATTTTCAGCCTCCTGCCTCCTCCAGACATAACTTTGTAAACATATATTAACAGTATTGGTCTGAAGAGTAAGATATTGTGTGATGCCAGACGAAACTGCCTCTGACCCCCAACCGTCTCCAAACGAAAGTAATTCTGTCTGACATCAGACCTTGACCTTCTGAGATGATCCCTTATCTATGTAACAGCTACACATCCCTCGTATCATATTCAGTGTAGTGTATAACTGTACTTCTAAGTTTGAGATGTCCCATAAGTGATATCACACATGATATACTGTCTAGATGTGTAAGTGACGTGTTACTTTGTAGTGGGCCACTGGTGCAGTAGTCAACCAAGACGCCAGTGTACAGACAGTCGACAACCAACGCCTCCTGGTGAAGTCTTCACAAGATTCCTCAAGTAAGTCATGCATGTTGTTGTCAGGTATACTATTTCGTCACAAACTCAAGCAATATGCTGTGTCCATTATTAGGATGTACTTTGATTATGGACAAACTCCAGGAAGATACACCCAGGCGGACATCACAAAATGGACTGGAATAGAAAAAGATTGAGGAAAATTATCACATATATCTGCTGTGTTTGTAAAGGCAAAGTATTTTATTACAAGGCGGGTGTTTTATTTAAAATTTACCTTATGGAAATAAATTTCCGTGACTTGAACCGCCAACATGACAGGCTCTCTGACATTGTAGCTGTAGGGCGTGTGAAATGTGTGCATGCATGTCCATGACCTGGTTGTGTTTTCACCCAGAGTGGACAGGTGGCAGCACCAGCAACTCGATGAAGCCTCCGATTGGCCGCAGTAGAGTGGACAGTGACAGTGGCCGGTGTGTGGCTGGTATCCAGTGGCAGGCAACTCACAGACAACTCTTCAAGGACATCAAGCCCGACAGTCCAACACTTCACTTCGATATCACTGGAGTCTGGGACCCCGACAAGAAGGTAGGTCGATCTGTCCTCCAATTTATAGACATTCTGCTTTCTTGATAAGTTTCATTAGACGTTACTTGCAAAAAATGCCCATTCTCCAGTTGGTGGTGCAGATAAACAGATGCTGGAGGTTTTCCAACGTTTTTGTAAATGACATTAATTATCATGCACATTTGAAGAAAAAATTGTGTTTCTGCGAGTTACATAAACTTTCTTACACTGCTGTCTCCACCAACCGTCTCCACTCCCCTCTATCTTACACTGCTGTCTCCACCAACCGTCTCCCCTCCCCTCTATCTTACACTGCTGTCTCCACCAACTGTCTCCACTCCCCTCTTTCTTACACTGCTGTCTCCATCAACTGTCTCCACTCCCCTCTTTCTTACACTGCTGTCTCCACCAACTGTCTCCACTCCCCTCTATCTTACACTGCTGTCTCCACCAACCGTCTCCACTCCCCTCTATCTTACACTGCTGTCTCCACCAACCGTCTCCCCTCCCCTCTATCTTACACTGCTGTCTCCACCAACTGTCTCCACTCCCCTCTTTCTTACACTGCTGTCTCCACCAACCGTCTCCACTCCCCTCTTTCTTACACTGCTGTCTCCACCAACTGTCTCCACTCCCCTCTTTCTTACACTGCTGTCTTCACCAACTGTCTCCACTCCCCTCTATCTTACACTGCTGTCTCCACCAACCGTCTCCACTCCCCTCTATCTTACACTGCTGTCTCCACCAACCGTCTCCCCTCCCCTCTATCTTACACTGCTGTCTCCACCAACTGTCTCCACTCCCCTCTTTCTTACACTGCTGTCTCCACCAACCGTCTCCACTCCCCTCTTTCTTACACTGCTGTCTCCACCAACTGTCTCCACTCCCCTCTTTCTTACACTGCTGTCTCCACCAACTGTCTCCACTCCCCTCTATCTTACACTGCTGTCTCCACCAACTGTCTCCACTCCCCTCTGTCTTACACTGCTGTCTTCACCAACCGTCTCCACTCCCCTCTATCTTACACTGCTGTCTCCACCAACTGTCTCCACTCCCCTCTTTCTTACACTGCTGTCTCCACCAACCGTCTCCACTCCCCTCTATCTTACACTGCTGTCTCCACCAACTGTCTCCACTCCCCTCTTTCTTACACTGCTGTCTCCACCAACCGTCTCCACTCCCCTCTTTCTTACACTGCTGTCTCCACCAACCGTCTCCACTCCCCTCTTTCTTACACTGCTGTCTCCACCAACTGTCTCCACTCCCCTCTATCTTACACTGCTGTCTCCACCAACTGTCTCCACTCCCCTCTTTCTTACACTGCTGTCTCCACCAACTGTCTCCACTCCCCTCTTTCTTACACTGCTGTCTCCACCAACCGTCTCCACTCCCCTCTTTCTTACACTGCTGTCTCCACCAACTGTCTCCACTCCCCTCTTTCTTACACTGCTGTCTCCACCAACCGTCTCCACTCCCCTCTTTCTTACACTGCTGTCTCCACCAACCGTCTCCACTCCCCTCTATCTTTCACTGCTGTCTCCACCAACTGTCTCCACTCCCCTCTTTCTTACACTGCTGACTCCACCAACCGTCTCCACTCCCCTCTTTCTTACACTGCTGTCTCCACCAACCGTCTCCACTCCCCTCTTTCTTACACTGCTGTCTCCACCAACCGTCTCCACTCCCCTCTATCTTACACTGCTGTCTCCACCAACAGTCTCCACTCCCCTCTTTCTTACACTGCTGTCTTCACCAACCGTCTCCACTCCCCTCTATCTTACACTGCTGTCTCCACCAACAGTCTCCACTCCCCTCTTTCTTACACTGCTGTCTCCACCAACAGTCTCCACTCCCCTCTATCTTACACTGCTGTCTCCATCAACTGTCTCCACTCCCCTCTATCTTACACTGCTGTCTTCACCAACTATCTCCACTCCCCTCTATCTTACACTGGTGTCTCCACCAACAGTCTCCACTTCCCTCTATCTTACGCTGGTGTCTCCACCAACTGTCTCCACTCCCCTCTTTCTTACACTGCTGTCTTCACCAACTGTCTCCACTCCCCTCTTTCTTACACTGCTGTCTTCACCAACTGTCTCCACTCCCCTCTATCTTACACTGCTGTCTTTACCAACCGTCTCCACTCCCCTCTATCTTACACTGCTGTCTCCACCAACTGTCTCCACTTCCCTCTTTCTTACACTGCTGTCTCCACCAACCGTCTCCACTCCCCTCTTTCTAACACTGCTGTCTCCATCAACTGTCTCCACTCCCCTCTTTCTTACACTGCTGTCTCCATCAACTGTCTCCACTCCCCTCTATCTTACACTGCTGTCTCCACCAACTGTCTCCACTCCCCTCTTTCTTACACTGCTGTCTCCACCAACCGTCTCCACTCCTTTCTTTCACTGCTGTCTCCATCAACTGTCTCCACTCCCCTCTTTCTTACACTGCTGTCTCCACCAACTGTCTCCACTCCCCTTTTTCTTACACTGCTGTCTCCATCAACTGTCTCCACTCCCCTCTTTCTTACACTGCTGTCTCCATCAACTGTCTCCACTCCCCTCTATCTTACACTGCTCTCTTCACCAACCGTCTCCACTCCCCTCTATCTTACACTGCTGTCTCCACCAACTGTCTCCACTCCCCTCTATCTTACACTGCTGTCTCCACCAACTGTCTCCACTCCCCTCTTTCTTACACTGCTGTCTTCACCAACTGTCTCCACTCCCCTCTATCTTACACTGCTGTCTCCACCAACTGTCTCCACTCCCCTCTTTCTTACACTGCTGTCTCCACCAACCGTCTCCACTCCCCTCTTTCTTACACTGCTGTCTCCACCAACAGTCTCCACTCCCCTCTTTCTTACACTGCTGTCTCCACCAACAGTCTCCACTCCCCTCTTTCTTACACTGCTGTCTCCACCAACCGTCTCCACTCCTCTCTATCTTACACTGCTGTCTCCACCAACAGTCTCCACTCCCCTCTTTCTTACACTGCTGTCTCCACCAACCGTCTCCACTCCCCTCTTTCTTACACTGCTGTCTCCACCAACAGTCTCCACTCCCCTCTTTCTTACACTGCTGTCTTCACCAACTGTCTCCACTCACCTCTATCTTACACTGCTGTCTCCACCAACCGTCTCCACTCCCCTCTATCTTACACTGCTGTCTCCATCAACTGTCTCCACTCCCCTCTTTCTTACACTGCTGTCTCCACCAACCGTCTCCACTCCCCTCTATCTTACACTGCTGTCTCCACCAACTGTCTCCACTCCCCTCTTTCTTACACTGCTGTCTCCACCAACAGTCTCCACTCCTCTCTTTCTTACACTGCTGTCTCCACCAACAGTCTCCACTCCCCTCTTTCTTACACTGCTGTCTCCACCAACCGTCTCCACTCCTCTCTATCTTACACTGCTGTCTCCACCAACAGTCTCCACTCCCCTCTTTCTTACACTGCTGTCTCCACCAACCGTCTCCACTCCCCTCTTTCTTACACTGCTGTCTCCACCAACTGTCTCCACTCCCCTCTATCTTACACTGCTGTCTCCACCAACAGTCTCCACTCCCCTCTATCTTACACTGCTGTCTCCACCAACAGTCTCCACTCCCCTCTATCTTACACTGCTGTCTCCACCAACTGTTTCCACTCCCCTCTTTCTTACACTGCTGTCTCCACCAACCGTCTCCACTCCCCCTCTATCTTACACTGCTGTCTCCACCAACAGTCTCCACTCCCCTCTATCTTACACTGCTGTCTCCATCAACTGTCTCCACTCCCCTCTATCTTACACTGCTGTATTCACCAACTGTCTCCACTCCCCTCTATCTTACACTGGTGTCTCCACCAACAGTCTCCACTTCCCTCTATCTTACGCTGGTGTCTTCACCAACTGTCTCCACTCCCCTCTTTCTTACACTGCTGTCTTCACCAACTGTCTCCACTCCCCTCTTTCTTACACTGCTGTCTTCACCAACTGTCTCCACTCCCCTCTATCTTACACTGCTGTCTTCACCAACCGTCTCCACTCCCCTCTATCTTACACTGCTGTCTCCACCAACTGTCTCCACTTCCCTCTTTCTTACACTGCTGTCTCCACCAACCGTCTCCACTCCCCTCTTTCTTACACTGCTGTCTCCATCAACTGTCTCCACTCCCCTCTTTCTTACACTGCTGTCTCCATCAACTGTCTCCACTCCCCTCTTTCTTACACTGCTGTCTCCATCAACTGTCTCCACTCCCCTCTTTCTTACACTGCTGTCTCCACCAACCGTCTCCACTCCCTTCTTTCTTTCACTGCTGTCTCCATCAACTGTCTCCACTCCCCTCTTTCTTACACTGCTGTCTCCACCAACTGTCTCCACTCCCCTTTTTCTTACACTGCTGTCTCCATCAACTGTCTCCACTCCCCTCTTTCTTACACTGCTGTCTCCATCAACTTTCTCCACTCCCCTCTATCTTACACTGCTGTCTTCACCAACCGTCTCCACTCCCCTCTATCTTACACTGCTGTCTCCACCAACTGTCTCCACTCCCCTCTATCTTACACTGCTGTCTCCACCAACTGTCTCCACTCCCCTCTTTCTTACACTGCTGTCTCCACCAACCGTCTCCACTCCCCTCTTTCTTACACTGCTGTCTCCACCAACAGTCTCCACTCCCCTCTTTCTTACACTGCTGTCTCCACCAACAGTCTCCACTCCCCTCTTTCTTACACTGCTGTCTCCACCAACCGTCTCCACTCCTCTCTATCTTACACTGCTGTCTCCACCAACAGTCTCCACTCCCCTCTTTCTTACACTGCTGTCTCCACCAACCGTCTCCACTCCCCTCTTTCTTACACTGCTGTCTCCACCAACAGTCTCCACTCCCCTCTTTCTTACACTGCTGTCTCCACCAACCGTCTCCACTCCTCTCTATCTTACACTGCTGTCTCCACCAACAGTCTCCACTCCCCTCTTTCTTACACTGCTGTCTCCACCAACTGTCTCCACTCCCCTCTATCTTACACTGCTGTCTCCACCAACTGTCTCCACTCCCCTCTATCTCTATCTTGCAAATATGTTTTTATATAAAATGAAAACCCTCACAAACTGTGGGTGTATATTTTGTTTTTGATTATATCGGGTTGTCATTTATAGCATGTGGTAGGCTGTATTTGAGGCATTTCATTGCAAATTCATGCTTAGTTCTAAAAATATGTATATTATTTTTTTTTACAAGTATTATAATTATGTATGTTTGCACTTGGGATAATTTGACAGTTAAATAAATAAGGAGGTAATTTTTTATGAATGTATTTAAATTAACGTTTACATTTTTGTAACTTTAATGTCTTCTACTTTCAATGGTTTAATTTTTAAAGTGGTTCCTTGTGTGAGTTATATTTAATTAAGGTTATTATTCACACAGCTTTTTTAAATTCTCGTAATTCTATTTCTTTGATATCCCCAAACCATGATACAATAATTAATATGTGATAATATTAATGTGTTATATAACAACACTTATATCTAAAGGTAATATGTTTTAATCTGTTTAATATGCCAATTGTTTTGGGGCACTTATTTGAGATTTTCTCAGTGTGTATGTAGTATGTATAAGTATGGTGGTTGTATTCTTGGTATACTTCAACCTGTTGCTATAGTATACTTTGTGTTAGCATACTTCTGCTGCTGTTTACAGCCAGACAAGAAGCCTGAAAGTACCCAAAAAAATCACGGCTTGTTCGGGCTCATACGCAAGAACTCCTTGGGGGAGAAAGATGGGAAGGCGCCAAAAGGCAAGATGAAACCACCACCGCCACCTAGTGGCAATGTCATTCGACCACCAATCAGAGGCTCTCGTTTAGATGCGGAAGGTATGTGTCTAAGATGATAATAATGGTTGATAACTGTGAAAAGTGTTGTCTGGCTGTGTGTGGGGGATGGAATATGCCAGATAAACCAGCATCTGTGCCAATGAGTTTCTACAACTACAAGGAAATGCACCCACAATACAACACACTGCAATGTGACCCACCCTCCTGTCGTTTGCATACACCCCCATTTTGTAAACAAAAATATTGTTGGTATAATTCTGAACACTGAAAAATAATCCAAACTCAAATCACCAACACATGTAGTGCATTTAGAACTGAGCCCGCCTCAAATTCCTCCATCCCGCCTAGATAAGTTTAGTAATTTTCACTAGAAGTTACCTTAACGTTCCTTCCATAGTGTTGTCTAACAGAAAGGTAATTCTAATGGAAGGGATAACACATTATTTTTAAGTGGGTTTGTTTTCAGTTGGATATTTTTGCTGTTACATTTTTTATTTAACGCATAGATATTTGTTTCCTTTTCCATTTTTGTCTTTGTTACATTATATGATAATTGTGTGTATTGTTTTATGCCAATATAATAATTGTTTATATATAATGTAAGTATATTACACAATAATATGTATTTTTGATTTTGTTGAGAAAAGTTGCCTGCCAGAGAAAGTGGACATTTTGTCGTTTTTCTAGTTTTCTTTCTGGGAGTTGCCATAACCTATAGATTTGTGTTATTTTATAATGTTTATTTTACGTGTCTCTGAGTGAGAAGTGTAACCGTGTCCCTGAGTGAGAAGTGTAACCGTGTCCCTGCTGTTATGTTCAGACGAGCGGTTCCTGGAGCTTCTGTCAAGGGTCCAGGGTCGACAGTTGGACGACCAGCGGGGCCTGAAACCCCACGACTTGCAGCTGCCCGATTTCCTGAAGCCCCAGCGCCCGGAGGAAGTCCAACCAGGCTCGCCCTTAGCGAGGGAGTCAACCGTGTCTGCCTACTGCCTTGGAGCCTTCCACCCTCCCCCGGGGAGCAGCGCTGATGGTCAGGGCAGACACTCCTGCCTCGGTTTGACGGCCGTCAGCACTGCTGACACCAGTGTCATGGCCATCAGCACTGCTGACACCAGTGTCCTGTCGTCGTCTCCCGGCGGCCAGATCCAGTTCATGGACCAGAGCTTTAGTCAGGACGGCATTTTGCCCGGGCACGACGAAGCCGAGGCGTACTTTACACGCCCTGCAGAACTCCTCCACCAGGGGGCACTGCATGACTTTGCACGCCCTACAGAACCCGTCCACCAGGGGGCGCCTCCTGACTTCACGAACCTGCCCAGTGGTGATCGAGAACACCGATCGTTGCAGATCTACATCAGGTCGCAAGCTCCCAGCAGGTCAGCCCGGGGAATTATGGGTAATCAGCCTCGCTCACAACAGTCGGACGATGACACATCCTGCAGGACATTGCAAACTTTCGGTTTACAGAATGACACAAAAACCAACAGTCAGTCGTCATGCATGAATAACACAGACGACTTCAAATACCACGCAATGCAGCACAGAGTGATGTCATCAACAGATGATGTCATGGAGGTCGACGCCATTCCTGACCCCGCATCGTCGTGTGTCGACAACCACTTCCTGCCGCTGTTCACCGATGGTGACGTAATGGAGGCGGAACCGTCGACACCGAGTCCAACGACCCACGACCTCATCCTTGTGTCCGAAAGCAGTCCTGAGGCGACGTCAGCGCAGTCAGAGGCCAGTGACACAGCGCCAATGACTGTATCGATACTCAAAAAGTGGGTCGCCGACAAAGTGACGGACAGCGACAATCAGAAGACGAAGAAGAATCTCGTGTTTGCCGAGTGCGAGGCTAACGGCGACATACAAGTGAGCTTTGTGTGACACAAAGGACGGTTTAGTTTCTGATTCCGGTGGGGCTTCACTACACTTACTTCCAATGGCTCGAGTGCTTAATGCAGGCGATGATTCCATCATGTCCTGTATTTGCTACATGTACTATTTATTTTGAGATGCCGGCATAGCTATTTTGTATATTTGTTAGGGATCATCTTCTATGTCCGATATCAAACAAAATTACTTTCATGTGGCGTTGGACATCGATATTTTACGCTTCAGACTGATACTGTTAATATATTGATATCATTGTATCAATGTGTACAAACTTTTGTCCGAATAGAGGTGGAGGGCCGAGTCCAGATGAAAGTAATTTTGTCTGTTGTCGGACATCAACATTCTGAGATGATCCCTTAGCTACTTAACATTATGCTATTCTTTTACCTGATATTTATTACTTTCTGTTTGTATCAAGAGTTTATTCAGTTGGTTATCGGCTTTAGTTATTTAAGTATCACCAGGGCACCATGTTGATGTAATTGGTGCTCGTATTTATGAGGTGGGGCAGTGCGCTAGTCGAAACAACCAACTGCACCACAGAACTAGAACAAAGTCGAAACGAATACACCCCAAAGCCTGGGTATTCAACTTGTGGCATACTTTGACTTGGGTAAGTGACAAAGTACTCTCGTCTGATGCAGAGGTTGTCTTACTTTCTGAGGTCACCACCAGGGTGAGCCTTAGTTTCGATGTTTGAGTCTTGACAAGTTCTACATAGTGCTACAGAGGTCTATACAAATACGTTTACATTGATACCGGTGTACTTTGTGGTAAAACTCAACTAATAATATCACTGTCACCTCATTTTTCATGCATTTATATCATTGTTTAGATTAATAATGTATTCGCACAATTAGAGATATCATCCTCTGTAATGTATGTCATTGCTAAATCCTCTGTGTAAATTGGTTGTCATCTAAACAGGGTATGGTACACGTGGCCTGAATCGGCCTCTTTCTGGGGAAATAAGTGGGAAGTCTGCAGCATTGTAAACCAAAGATAATTTCTTATGTCAGTGTAAGAAAGGTATGAGATGATGTGAAATGCTTAATATGCAGGAATGTTTGGCAGCGTGTGCAGTCTGCCAGTGTAAAGACAGGATCTGACAGCAGCAGAAAGCATGTATGCATGAACCATACAGTATGGCACTGGGAATAAGTCATCAATCATGCATGCTAAATTGGTCACTGTACCAACGGTGTAGCGAGTCAATTTGGGCTCCTGCTGTAAATTGATTATTTTTATGGGCTGTATTATATATATATGGTCCAGCAGCATAGTTGTTCAATGTTGGAAGTGAACATGTCTAGATCACTGGTATAAACTGCTCAATAACATCACAGGCCACAAATTGCCTGTACTCTTAAGTGAAATGCTTTGATACATGATGTAATGTTTTAGCACATTGTAACCAAGCCAGTAAATAAGTCAATGTATATATACATCTTTAATAAGGTGTTCTATAATGATATATTTTCCATATACTGTAAGGTAAATTATATAATGAACTGATGCATGTAAAATGTTTTTATACATGATATAATGTGATGTAAACATCTTTAGCATGTTGTAACCTGGTTACTATAAAGATTGTGTGCGCCGAGTAATGTAAATAATTCTGTATATATTATTCATCTTTAAAATAAGCAACACAACTCTAACTTTCTTACATTATTTAATAAATACACTGCAGTATAAACACGAACTATGATGTCATGTTGTCATTGTACAGTTGGTGTTACACCAAAGTCTAGTTGTTCTATGCCCCTGTCCAGTGCGACATAGAGATGTGACGCGTCATAGGCTAGAGAGTAGACAGGACTGCTCCAGCGACCCAGGTAGTACATCTGAAACAACCAGTGACATTGGAATGACGTACGGGTGACTGTCACTACAAGTACTCCTGATGTAAGGAACATCCTCATAAAAGGAAAACGACAACACTAAGATTTATCAGCAGTATCATAATACATTAAGATATTGCTAATATCACCAGTGTACTTTGGGAGTTACCACCAAATGACGATAACCCATGGAACAACAAACCTGGGGGAGCAATTATCTTCATTACAGTACTCTTAACTCGTGCCCATTAAATTTACTTTCTGTTGTCACCAATTACTGAATAACAAACAGCCGATAATAATTATGTTCAAGATGAATAAAAATATATACTATGGCTGACCAGTCATTCTGTGCACTGAAAAAAGTAAGAACTCCAAATAGCAACCATTGTGTTTTTTTTTATAAATTACCAATTGGTAGAATGGAGGCCAACGGTGCAAGCACACGAATGAAGACAGAAGGATGGAAGGGGAAGAGATACACTTACAGCTGCCCCCAAGTCAGCACACTACCTGTATTGACTCGGTGGAGCGCTTGTCCCAGACACGCACCATGCCGTGTCTCGCGGTGCCAGCGATGATGGTATTATCACCATCAGACTTGACACAGTACAGCGTTGAGTCGAATGGCTCCTCCCACAACTGCACACTGAAATATATGGTGTACAACATGAGTCTTCTAGTTGGGGTTTGGGCATAAGTATTATATGGGAGAGATGTGTGCCAGAGATTGTCTCGCCGTTCGCACAATTGTACAATTCCTGCGAGTGCATGTCATGCATTTAGCTTGTTTTGTCAGTCTTGGATTAATCATAAGTGTACGTTTTGGCATATAAATGGTTTGCGAGAAAGCCATTCATGTCAATCACAGCATATATTGGCCAGTTTAGTTGCCAGTCTTGAAGACTGCCTACACGTGGTTAACAAGAAGTTTATTTGACCCCAAATTAACATACAAATAAAGCCTACCTACCTACCTACATTGCAGGGGACTCCACAGAATCAGCTTTTTAGAAGAATCAAATATAGTGGCTGGGATGGAACCATTCCCTAGTCTTAATGTACTAAAATTTGTCGTTTCTGGGCATTTTGCACAGTAAAAAGTTAAGTGAATCAGCTGCTTAACTGATTCAGGTTCCTCTTAATGTTAGACTAACCCTTTTATACTGATGTGCCTCTGAGTTTCTTTTCCAAGCATTTAGGTACAAAAGAAGCTACTTTATTATTATTAAGTGGCATCCCTCGTATACACCACTGTTGCTATTTTGTCCACTACTGACCGCTGGTGGAGACTAAAATACTGACCACTGGTGTCTGGTGGTGAGAGTACTGACCACTAGTATAGAGAGGACTGACCACTGGTGAAGACAGGACTGACCACTGGTGGAGAGAGTACTGACCACGAGTATATAGAGTACTGACCACGAGTATAGAGAATACTGACTACTTGTGGAGAGTATTAAGGTAGCTGGGGTGGGTATCATGTCAGTTGATTTTGTTTTCATAGAACATTAGTGTCAGTATGAGCATGTGTACTATTAAAAAAAACAATCCGTCCTTTAAAAACTAGTATTTTTAGCGTGTCTGTGGAAAGTCCCTTTTCAGATTCTTGGAAACTGACGATGTTTCCATAGTGACGATCACGTGTGCGTCAGCCCAGTTCAAACATAAATTCATTCACCATGAATGCAGATCATATAGTCTGGTTATTCTCATGCCACTATGCTGTTGTATTATAATTACCTAAATGCATCACACTGTCAAACCACCAATTACTGGCCATAGTTTTGTTTATTCTCCGATAATGCCAGACCTCCCCCTCCAGTTGCAATGACACCGACACGTGACTGACCCCAGCAGGTGTCAATTAATCTTGTCTACCACAAGTTCAACACGTGGCCCTTCGTAACACATAGACAACTTGGCCGGAAAACCATGGGGGGAAATCTCAGTAATAGAAGTGTGTCAAATTGTGTTGAAATAAACCACATGCCAGTGAAAAAGTCACATTTCTAAGCAAAAAACAAGCATCTGGTGACACTTGTGTTATCAGCAACAACCAGGAAGTATTACTTAATGTATTTTTTTATAAAAACTGCAATACTTACAAAGCCATAACTTGGCATATGAACTCGACTTGTGTTTACCCAAAATTGTTGTTAGGCATTGTCTGAGAATTTATTTTATTTTCAAAACATTTATTAATTTGATTTAAATCAATCAAATTAAAGCATGTCATAGGCAATGTTACCACCTTAACAACTGTTGACGAGACTAAAGTACTGACCACTGGTGTAGGGACTGGCGCAGGTCCCACAGTCTCACGCAGGTGTCGTAGCCACAAGACAGGACGATGTCCGGCGACTCAAACTGGACATCCAACACGCCTGCCCCGTACTTGTAGTGTCGCCCTAGTGCCCCAGTCAGCGTCGTCCTGGCAACAGAACCCCTGATCATGTCATTCATTTTTTTTTATTACAGTGTTTTTAATTAGGCATTAAGAGTTTCATTTAATTATAGTTGATGTATATCATACAGAAATGTACTAGTACACTGCTAAATGTGTACAGCGTAATTTAATTTGGGGTCAAATAAACTTCTTATTAACCTCATTCAGGTTCACATTAAATATCACATTTTAGGGCACTTTTATAGTGTAGGGTGCAGTTTGGAAGAGCATTATTTTAACCACAATAGGCCACTGCAATTCTTAGAACTATTCCAACTGTTAACAGTGCCTTAAACATAACATTTCATAATGATTATGATTTGATGGAATGAGCATTTTGAGCCAGATACAAATCTTAAAATTGTGTTAGAATGATACTGACTGCATGAAAGAACATTCACAGAACTGCACTTCCAGACCATGTTTGGAGAAACAGTGAATACTATAATAAATTAACATTTCCTGCGTGTATTTTTTTTGGAAACAGTGAATAGTACAGTAAATTAACATTTCCCGCGTGTAGTATTTTGGAAACAGTGAATACTACAATAAATTAACATTTCCTGCGTGTAGTTTTTTGGAAACAGTGAATACTACAGTAAATTAACATTTCCCGCATGTGTTTTTTTTGGAAACAGTGAATACCACAGTAAATTAACATTTCCTGTATGTATTTTTTTGGGGAAACAGTGAATACTACAGTAAATTAACATTTCCCGTGAGTAGTTTTTTTTTTAAATGGTGAATACTACAGTAATTTAACATTTCCTGCGTGTAGTTTTTGCTTTTGACTTTGAGGCCTGAATTTCAAATAATATAATGGAAAGTCTGAATGCTCCACGTGTTTGGCATCCATATTTTAATGGCTTGACAGCCCTTGTTGCTAGGTAACAGGACGTGATGGATCTAGGTCAACTGACCACCACTTACGTGTGTACATCCCAGAGTCTGAGTGGAGACACGTCATGTAGACCAGCTGTCCCCGCCACGAAACACCTGCACACAAGGATAAACTAATGCAATAAATGATCTACTAGTCACATAAATGGCAGCACTGAATACATTTAAGCAGTGTGAATATGTGAAATTGGTACACACTTTTGCACGTACATTAACATTTTTTTTTTAATATGTCCAAATAATAACTGGCATCAAGTAATATCTCTGGTATAACACACTGACAAGTGCTGTGGAGTGTAGTGGCAAAAGCATCGGACTCTCAAACATGGGTTCAAATCCTGTGCTGCCGTGTCAAACATTGGAGAAGTTTATTTACTCTCGTTGCTCCTGTTCACTCAGCTGTATGAATGAGCACCTGGCTAGAGACAGTGGTGGATATTTGTGTATGAATAGTGTTCACGTATTGATTGCAGCATGGCCGATTGCTTCCCAGAGAATTAGAGGTGTCCGATTGAACAGGTCTGCCAGGGAGTAAAGTATAAAGCACTTTGAGCAGTTCTAAGGACTGGATACTGCACTCTATAGAAACTTTTTTCTTAGCGTAATCCTCTTTGTGTGGAGCTACACATAAGCGTACTATATAACTTCTATTAAACTATTTCTGTTCTAATTAGACTTGCCTCGTCATTATGCAGCATAGTGGATACTGTGTTATAGAAGAACTTACCTTTATATATGACATGTTGTGGGAGTTAGGAGACACATGACGAAGGAAAGAGGAGAAGGAGGAACCAGACAGGGGGACACACGGAACAACAGAAGGGTTAATGAAGAGAACAGATGTCCTCAGAGTGTAGGAAGAACGTGACCAAGACAGGAGGATTGTGGAAAGAAAAGCGGGATTATGAAGGGAGAATGAGAGATGGGGAGAGCAGAGACAGATGGTGGAGATGGTAGAGTGTTCTGTCTGTTCTAGACATACACAAGTTACTTCAAAACGTGTAAGGCAGAGACATATGATTTCACGAGTGAGTGTGTGCCAGTGCATAATGATATGATGGCTTTATTACAAACTTGGAACTGATAACAGCTAACTACATTGTATGTTTACTTCTACTATCACAGAGTGACACAGGCCCAGCCTCAGAAGGAGAAATAAACAAATGTCTAGGACCAGGATGGATGCCAGCCTCAGCCCAACTTAAGGGATAAAGAGGAGTCAGATAGTGTTGTTATGTGTGACCATAGGACAATGTAGACTATACAAACTGTCCACTCACCTTCCGTCTGGACTCATGGCCACCGACCACACCC
Organism: Escarpia spicata; assembly: GCA_963995525.1. Classification (NCBI taxonomy): domain Eukaryota; kingdom Metazoa; phylum Annelida; class Polychaeta; order Sabellida; family Siboglinidae; genus Escarpia; species Escarpia spicata. The sequence goes on along the minus strand of OZ023206.1, from coordinate 7,761,396 downwards.
GGTCACCTGCCGGCTCAGTGTGTAGTAGGACATCACCACGGCCAGAGTCAGGCAGTCGCCAAAGCTGCAGACACACACACATCACAGCTGGATGGTAGAACACAGACAGACGGAACTTGGGAGTTATTCACAGTGGTTGATATTTACACATTCATAGTTTTTGTAGAGAGCATACAAAAGAGGGAGGTTGGAAGACATGTGGAGAATTGTGAACAATTGTATGTAATGACAGTTCCATCATATGATGGTTTTTATGGCTGTATTTGGGCCAAAAGTACGGATAAATCTAGAAACTCATCATGTGCCTTATATAAACATTGTAATAATACTAATAAATTAAGGTAACTTCTATTATGCCTAAATCCTCCGAAACCAAGCTCAGAGGCACTTAAAAACAAAAAGGTTGTTCAATCTCAAAATCAATAACAAGTTGTCACAAGAAATGGATGGATTCACCAGGGAGGTAAGGTGGATATTCATGGTTATTAAGGTAAGTATCTAAGTGGAATTGTGTAACATTTTCACTTCAAAGTCCATTTTTACAGTAAAAACAACTGCAGATATTTAAAAGAAATAATTAGTTTCCCCGTCATAAGTACAATCAGTTGTTTGACTGATATCTGGTGAGTCTATGAGCCCATACTTTGATGGATGCGTCGCGGGAGCCTGACACAATGACAGAGTCTCTGTGGAAGTCTACGGCGTGGATGTCACTACTGTGACACTGGGTCAGTCGGCCAATACACGTCCCACTGGCAGCATTGAAGCAACTGATACTACCGTCACTGAAACAAACACATAAATTACTAAACACTAGCAAAAAAGCCCACCCTCCAGATGACACTACACACAAAGAGACGGTTTCCCAGAATTGTCCTACATGACATTTGCTGTGATGTAAATTTGAGCATTTTTTCACAATGCAAGTTAAGTAAAACTTCCCTAACTGATCAGAGGGCAGTTTATGTACCTCGGAACTATCACAGAAAACATACATCAAGTTGTCAACAATTTATTAATGTGTGTCTACCGCCCGGTATGAACCATAAAACAAGTAACAACCGTAGCCAATATCAAGTATAACAAATAAAGGCATTATTTTTTAGGAATAACCCCTCAGAGTTCATCGCCTAAGATGCAAACCATCTAGGAGCAAAATGTTAACATACCAACATCTATGGGTGAAAGAGCATGTGCATTAATATCAACCCGTATCTGGTTTGATTCACGTTCACTTGGTCTCAGCAAAGGTGGCAGTGATGACTGTTTGTAAATATTGTTTTTATTTTTGTAGTAATTATTTATTCGCCACAAAAATTAAAATATGGGAATTATATAACGATGTTTCTAAATTTTATTTATCCAAAGAAATATAATGTAATGGATATATAATTTATTAACTGTATATATATATATATATATTGTACGGTAATATATTGTAATTATATATGTGAAAACAAATGGTGATCTGTCTGGATAAATAAAATTTAGAAACATCGTTATATATAATTACCATATTTTCATTTTTGTGGCGAATAAATAATTACTACAAAAATATTTACAAACATTGCATCATAGTATACAAATTGATTTGGCTTATATTACTTTTATTTATACTTTTTATGGTTTGGTGTCGGGATTGAACTGGCGCCGCCCGATTGCAAAATAAATGCCAAGGAACCAACGCGTTTACCAACTGAGCTAGCAGGACCGAAAGAAATTCGTTGACTGATTTGTTGTTACGGTAAATTGTACAACTCCTCCTTCATACATCGATATTCTAGTGATATTATGAGATTATACACGTTACTTTCTGTAGCTGGATATGATATATGTTTGCTATGTCTGTATATTGGTGTAGATCATCTCCAGTTGGTTGCATTCAATATAATTATTCTGAAAACGAGCCCAAGCTCGACGATACCTAGTCGACTTGTAGGCTCATTCGCATTCATTGTTTTGAATAAAATTGGATTCATGTGGAACCGTAAGACAACTGCTTGTTGCTCTGATGACTAGTGTTTGTATTACATAGGAATATTGCACAATAACTCATTTTGACGCTCGTTTCGACCCAATAACTATCCTTGTAAAAATGCTCTGAATGCATAGAAAGGGTCGGCCTGCTGCGAGTGTGAGTCATATGTGACGTTAAGATACCACGTGTTCTTCTAGCTCATTAAATTTTTATTTTCCGCCGGAATCACTACTCAGACGGGTTTAAAATCGAATTTATGCTACAAATGTATTTTTTCTGTATTTTTTTAATGTTCTCGAATATTACACACAATGTTAAACTTTGTGTACACATGGAAAACAAATTTTAACTAATACCTTGTTTTTATTTCCTTTCAGTAACAACAAGTCCACCCACTCACCAGGCACCACTGACAACGAAGCCTCTTTTGCTCACAAATCGCCGAACGTCCACTGTGTGACCTTGGAGGACTTTCGCTTGGTTCTCGTATGCAATTCTTCCATCCTTCTTGCGAGGGAAGCACCGAATGGTGTTGAGGTAGGACACCCATAAATTTTCCTCATCCAACTGTAACCATGGCAACTGCCTGGAAAAACATAAATACCAACCGCTGTATAATGTGCCTAAAAGCCCTAAATGAGGGCGATGTTTTTGGGCCAACCTCCCATCATTTTTTAGCGATCCCCTCCCCTGTCCCACCAATCTATCATTTCCTACCTATTTCTGGGGTAAATCTCTCCTCACCCACTAATGCTTAACATTACAGATGATGAGTAATTACTTACGCCACTTCTAGTCTTCTAGGTGACCCTTCAACATGTCAGAAGTTTTTTTTTTATAACAAATCTGATTAAAAGCGTACAGTATGTCAGTGTCCATGAGGCCCTCAATAATGGTAATCAGAGAAAAACTGTCTGTTCTTCAAACTTGTCTTTCGTTTCCAAAAAACAAAAAATTTGCAGAACTTGAATGAAAGTTGTCCGGAGTGTAGCACATATACATGAATGAGTATATAACCATAAACTGTATTAAGTAAACATAGAGTATGTGCTACAAAGCCATGCAGTATAAAACATTTGTTCGAAGCAAAATTTACTTGACATTATAACGGACGAGGTGCGTCAAGGAGGCGGTGCCTGTCCTCCAGTTGAGGGCAGTGTGACACTGGTCCCGCAGTGTCACGCCATCTGATGACCTGCAAGTGGACATCACCATTCTCACTTCCACACTTTGAGACAATTTCCACGATTCCTTTCAAATTTTGACAGAGATTTATTATTGTGATTTATAAAATATTTGATGCAAAATGCAAATTGTATAATAATCATAATGCAATGATCATGGTTCATTAAAAATGACAATAAGCCTGGGTTGTTAAGTTTTTTATTTATCCCAGATGAATAAAAAATTCAACATTTAAATTATAACTTCTTAAATTTATATTTCTTCACTGCTTGACAATTGACCAGGCCTTGATCTTTCATTTAAATTTAAGCAGTGGCTCACAACCACGTTCATGAAACAGAGAGCCTTTGTAGATTTCTGACACTTTCTGCTAACTATTGAACAGTTTTTGACACTGGTAAGTCCATGGCCGAGGTTATAAAGCCGTACTCGGTGCTTGGTGATCACTAGAAATTAGTCGAATTCGTTGTCCAAGTTCGATGTTTTTGAGAAGAAATGCAGCTCGATAGCAGCATCCGAGTTGCTTCCGAGATGTAATCAATCCATTTGAAGAAGTGGTGCAACATGAAATTTGCAAAAGATTCTGTTTTATGACTCAAAGTGTATTGTTTACTGAACATTTGCCCAATCTAGTGGCAGACCCTACGACACAATGTTAAAAACTTGAATTTACTTTTGGTGGCAGCTTTTTTGTCAACGGGACCATTCGTTTACCACTGCTGCATGGTAACACAATTTCACGATCAACTGCCGAGCAATACATACAAAACACTTCTCCAAAACAGTGTTGTTTACCTGGACGATTAATAAAATACCACGCCAGACATCAAGCCATATCAATAGAAGTGTGCATTAAATAAATAAATAAATAATAAAATTATCAGGCCATAAAGTTTACCGGTCAACACAACCATGTTTTGTCATTGCCCGAAACTGTTATTAATATATCATTATTTTGTAGTGCCGTTTTTTCAATTGGGAATTATGGAGGACTACTAAAACATATAATATTATTATTTATATTGCTTCATCGGTTTTTAATATGAATAGTATATTAATAATGACAAGGAAGCCCTTTGACTTATCGAGAGTCCAACACTTTTATCTACATGTATCCCGCTCTTCTGAGGTATGTGTTGATTTTATTTTTAAACTTAATCACACTACTAGCACCAACTCAATCAGCAGATATCTGTTGCATTCATTTAGTCTTTTGTGAAAAAGAGAACTTTCTTATATCTAATCTACACAGCTCCTTTACTAATATGACTTCATATCCTCTTGTCTTTCCATCTTTCTTAACTGAGAAAAAAATATTTCTATCAATATTTTCATAACCATTCAATATTTTAAACACTTCTATCTGATCTCCTTTCAACCTCCTGGTCTCTAGTGTTGTTAAACCACATTCATTTAGGCGTTTTTCATAATTAAGATCCATGTAAAATATTTTTTTTAACGTAGTGACTAGTGTGTGTATATGTATGTAAGATATGTGAGACGTTTGGAGGCTGTAGGTGGTAGTTTTCATGGTTAAATCAGAAAGTAAAAGATCGCCGATATTGGCCTTCATTTAATATTTTAATGGTTAGAACTCCAAAACTTACCAAGCTTAATTCATGTCAGAATCGAACTCAAACTTCAAAGACAAAAAGCGATACTTCAAATTCAATTACTTGCCCATTGAACTTGAACTTCTTCGACTTCGTATAATCTCGGACCATGGTCAAACGGCGACTCATACGGGTCCAGGTCAAGTCAGCATCCACCAAATATGCCAAGCGCTGACAGGTCTGAGCCAATCGGCCAAGATCTGCCAGGTTGCAAAACGACAAAATCTGGTACAAAACATCGTCAGGAAGCCGACAGAGAAGCAAAGGCGACGCCGACTTATTTTTGGCTCGTCTTCGTCTGCTTCTGTGACTATGACGCCTACGAGAGTTTTCCGTTTTCGTTACATGCTGTTTGTCTTCTGCCATTTCCACCACAACTCTGCGAGTAAAAATAGCTAGACACCGCAAAAGTAAGTAAGTATTGCACTTTAGATCATACTTTTCTTGTGGGGTTTCGTTATCATTGACATTTCACCATATGTCAGACAGCGCCCCTATCGGATTAGATGTGATATATGTCGCGCCATCTAGCGTTGGTATTGCTGGTGCGAACAATACACTTTTTACCGTAGGGTTAGGACTCTAGATTTGGGGTTAGGGTTAGGTCATATTATATTTCATGGTAATTACTCGGATGCTGCCTACAAAAAAATGACGCGCATGGCGGGGAAAGACGGCATTGGATTTTACGTAGACTGGCATTTTATGGGTTAAACACCACATGTATCCACATATTTTCTATAAATTAAAGGAAATAAAAATAAATCATTAGCTAAAATCCTTTTGCCATGTGTACACAAAGTTTAACCTTGTATGTAACATTTGACAACATAAAAAATACAGAAAAATACATTTATAGCATCAATTCGATTTAAAACCCGTCTGTGTAGCGATTCCCGCGGAAAATAAAAATAATTGTGTTTGTATTTCATCGGAATATTGCACAATAACTCATTCTGACGCTCGTATCGACCCAAAAGCTATACTTGTAAACATGCTCTGAATGCATGGAAAGGGTCGGTCTGATACAAGTGTGGGTAATAAGTGACGTCACATCTCGGCATCCCGAAAAGCGCGCCAAAAATATGCATATTCGAAAATGTCCGGATGCACAGCATTAAATGTGGAATTTCTAATTTATTGATTTTTTTTATTGTTTTTGGCTTGGTGGGCATGAAAATAGATAGCAGGATGTAATATAACATGTATTCAAACCATAGATGTTTTTATTCCCTTTAATTTCATGAAACATTAATTTAATTAACTGACCGCGAGTGTGAAATTCGTGAAAATGGCACAAGCCAGGTGTACCTCGATCGTCTTTTGTTACAGAAAAATCCAACCAAATCTGGTACGTAGGTAAATATTGCAACCTTTGAGTTTGAGTCATTTTTCACGTTTACAGTGATACACAATTATACAGTATTTTACATTAAAATAACACTATCATATAAATAAGTATGCCATCTTACAGGGTCGTGAAATTGGGAGACTGGGATATATGACAATTTCCATCAGGATACCTCTTGGTTGGTAGGTCAGACGATGACAGACATCTCCCTGATCGAAATAATTAATTGTATGTATAGCCAACAGTGATGCATGCAGAGTATAATGATAACATCTTATTCATTGAAACATCATGCAATCATCCGTACTGTTCCAATATGCATAGGTACTATCGGTAGACGCAGGCTTGGACATGCCGCATGTGCAGGAGGATGAAACACCTAGGTCCTAGGGAAGCTATACATATCTATCGGAGTGTTCATGCAGCGAGGAGCTAGGCGTGTACGTACAACACACACACCACACACGCACACACGCACGCACACACACATAAACAAACAAACACACACGTACGTTACGTTATACTTTGTTTTTTCCTCTCACAGAATGAATTAGTTGACAATGTCAAGATATGTGAGCCACTGTATGGGGAGTAGTGATCACAACCAGATATATTTTATTATCAACGTAAAATCAGAAAGGAATAGTAAAATGTAGTACAGGAGACATTTTCCCAAAGGAAGATATATGGACATGAGGAAATATTAAGCAAACAGACTGGAATAACACACTGAAGAATAAGCTACAGTAACAGCTAGAATGCTGGAATATCTTAGAGTGAAATTGAGTGCATCGTCGATCAATTTGTTCCGTTGAAAAAAGAAGGGAAACAGTCCAGAAAGAAATACTTATGTGACAACTTGAAACTTTGTCGGGGTTGCAGGTTTATTGACAGGAGACAAGTTCACACCCCCTGAGAGGCGACAGTCGTGCGGCGGTCCACAGTCTACACCTGTAGGCCAGCTCACTTCTGGAGTGTGCCCGCGGTTGTTCAGCGCGTTGATTTAAATAGTTTCACCAAGACGCGAACATGGCTGTTGTGGTCCCCGGATGAGACGCGCTACGTCACACAATAATTAAAGTCGAGCTGACGGTGATTTAAAGTCGAGCTAATAAAATTTCAACATGTTACAGACTCCCCTGCTTAATGTTGACGTCTCGACAACTTCGAACAACTTACGCTAAATGCTTTGAACTACATATCACGACGAGGAACAACTTCGGCCAACATTTGCATTAACAATAATTGCGTCTGACTGACGTTAGCTAAAATACGTTTGTCTACTTCAGATAGCAGGTTGTTCGTGTCTACACCTTCCTGTCTAGCGGACGTTGGTAGGTGGTGCGGGTTTGGGTGAGTACCCTTGGTTGTTCGCCTAGACTGACGTACTGGAAATGGATTGACAGGAGGCATTGTGCGGTGCTCCCCTGCTCTGTCCAAACCAGGTGGTTCTGGCTTCACAGCAGCTGCATTGTCAGATCGAGCACCGTTTTCTACATCTCCCTCTCGTTCGGGCAACTTCCCTCCTTGGGGCGGTTCGGACGGGATCACGAGGTCATATTCGTCGTCGCTAGCTGTTGGAGGTTCAACTTCTGCTTGCGGGTTACCGACGGGTCCCCGTGGGTCTATGCGCTCTTTGTTGGGTGGGATGAGCATCTCATCGTTATTCTCAACTGAAGGAGTCTCATCTTCCGATTCGGAGCTTTCGACAAGTTCTCGTGAATCAAGAAGTTCCCTGCGATAGACTGTTTTTGATGGTCCGCTCCCATCCAATGGCTCAACCTCGTACACGTTGGGGAGTTTCCTCTCGATGACTTTGTACGGAGCCGGAAAGAACGTGTCTTGGATCTTGTTACGTCCCTTGACACCTCGGTTTCGCAAGAACACACGGGTCCCAATGGAGATGTCAGTGTCGTCTGCGTTAGCATTGCGGTGAGCCAGCCGGCGGAGTGCCTGTTTCTCCGTCATGGCGTTACTCAAACGAAACGCCTCCTTCAGTCTGTAGTGATGGCCGGTCACCCATTCGTCAACTCCACTTTCCGGTTCCTCTGCCGCGACATCCAATACGTGGTCTATCGGGAGTCGAGGTTCACGACCGAAGAACAAGTAGTGCGGTGAGTAACCAGTAGAGGAGTGTGGCGTGCAATTGTATGCGTACATCAGTTCCGGCAGATATTCTGGCCACTTCCTCTTCTTGTCTGGCGGTAACGTACGTAACCGATCGTGAAGTGTGCGGTTGAATCTTTCGCATTGACCGTTGCCCTCGGGATGGTAAGCAGTAGTGCGAGTCTTTGTGATTCCGTAGATGTTGCAAAGTTCGCGGATGATTTCGCTCTCGAAGTTTCTACCTTGATCACTGTGGATCCTCTCGGGCACACCATACCGCACGAACCATTCTTTCACCAGTGTCTTCGCTACTGTCTTCGCTTTTTGGTCGCGTGTTGGTACTGCTTGGGTAAGCTTGGTGAAAACGTCAGTGAGGACTAAGACGTTTTCTAGACCATTGTTAGCTGGCTCCAACAGGGTGTAGTCGATCGCGAGAACTTCGAGTGGTCTGCTGGCGGTGAAGCTCCCGATCGTTGGTCGACATGGCTTCGCGGCTTTCGCGAGCATGCACCGTCTACAGTTCTTGCAGTACTCTTCAATGTCGTGCGCCATTCCAGGCCAAAAGCATCTGGCGCGGGCCAGCGCGAGAGTCTTTTCCGTGGCTTGATGACCAACTTGATCGTGAAGCGCCTCTAGAACTTGTTTCCTCAATGCCTCGGGTACAAGAAGTTGCTGGATAGTGTCGCCGTTCTTCTTCACTGTGCGACGCAGAACCCCATCACTGCAGGATATTCGGCCCCACTCGTTCAGCAACTTTCGTGTCGCCTTGTCCTCCGCCATTATTTCTCGGGTTGATGGCATTTTGCCTGTGCTCCAGAATGTCCATAGTCGTCCGATGTGTGTATCTGCTTGTTGCAGCTTGGAGAGATCTTCTCGGCCGATGCGAGGCAGTGTCGTCATTGCTGTGGCGTCTGCTGCTATGTGGTCCACTCGTGCTTGAATCCGCTGGGTGCGGGCATCGTGGACGGCGATCGGTAGAACAACTGGAAGTGCCGTCGATTTCAGGGCTATATCCAGCTCAGTCGATATGTGTTCTTCGCTCAAGACGTACTGTGGTTTCCGACTAAGGGCGTCGGCGTTTCCGTTACTTCTCCCGGAACGGTACTTGACATCAAAGGAGAACAATGCAAGATCCGCAGCCCAGCGCATTTCTGTAGCTCCCAGTTTGGTCGTCGTCTGTATGTAACTCAGTGGATTGTTATCAGTGTACACAGTGAAATGTGCACCCAACAGCATATCACGAAACTTTACTGCCACTGCCCAGTGTAAGGCTAAGAGTTCCAACTTCATGCTGCTGTAGTTCTGCATGTTCCGTTCCGGCTCGCGCAGACCTCGACTGGCATAGCTGAGGACGACCATGCCGTTCTCCTGTTGTTGTGACAGCACTGCTCCCAATCCATTTAGGCTTGCGTCGGTTTCCAGGATGAAGGGTCTCGTAAAGTCGGGGTAGCCTAAGATGGGTGCCGACACCAATCGTCGCTTCAGCTCATGAAATGCACTGCTGCACGATTCCTCCCACCGCTCCGAGAATGGTGACGTTTTGGTGTTCCTCGTTTTGCGCTTCTTCTTCGGGTCTCCCAGCAAAGCGTGAAGAGGAGCGGCGGTCTTTGCATATCCGGGAACGAATCTCCGATAGTATCCAGCCAGCCCAAGAAATTGTCTCATCTCAGATTCGCTGGTCGGTGTGGGCCAGTTGTCGACTGCATTGGTTTTATCTGGGTCGGGCAAGATCCCGTCCTCTGTGACCAAGTGTCCCAGGTATCTCAGTTTCTGGTGGAAGAGCTGACACTTCTCAGGTTTCACCTTCAGGTTATGTCGACCCAGTCTGTCTAAAACCATATCCAGTCGTTCGACGGTTTCCTCAAACGTCCTTCCGAACACCAAGATGTCGTCTAGATAAATCAGGAGAGTTTGGAAGTTTTGGTCTCCAAACAGGCCGTCCATCAATCTCATGAAGGTCGCTGGAGAATTACAAAGGCCAAACGGCATACGGGTGTACTCGTATAGGCCACCCGTACCCACTCGGAAAGCAGTCTTCTCCACGTCTTCTTCTGCCATCGGGATCTGATGGAAACCGTGCGCGAGATCTAGGCTGACGAAGTACCTAGCGCCGTTTAGCGCTTGCAGCGCCTCCTGTATTCTAGGCAGCGGATATGCGTCCTTATGCGTCTTTGCGTTGAGAGAACGGTAATCCACACATAGTCTCATCGTGCCATCCTTCTTGCGAACCACAACAACGGGTGCGGCATACGCGCTCGTCGAAGGTCTGATGATTTGGCGCTCCAAACTCTTCTTCAAGTACTCTCGCACTTCTCCCCAATGATGAGGCGGAACCCTACGATGTGCCACCTTCACGGGATTGTCGTCGGTTGTGCGGATCCGATGCGTAATCAGGTCACAGAACCCGATGTCGTCTTCGTCCTGACTGAATACACTGTAATGTCTAGTTATCAGGGTCAGCAGTGCTGCATGCTGTTCATTACTCAGGTCACTGACCTTCATGCGAGAGAGTAGAGTCTCTATATCCTGCTTCGCATCAGCAGAGGCGACTTCGTTTACGAACACCTCCTGTTTTCCATCAAATGCGATCTCTATCTCTGACTTTGGAGAAGCACTCTGCAGAATACCAACCGGCGTCCTCGGTTGAAGGTAGATATCGTGATCGCTGAAGTTCGCAACCTGTACCGGAATCATTCCTGTATGATCGACGGTAACGTAGGCACGACCTAACTCTATGCCTTGCGGTAACGACCTGCGGTGTGCGTCGTGACGCTCAATGAGGCATTCGTGAACCTGACCATCGACGCGAGGCCTTGTTGATCCTCGAATGACGCGTATGGACCGTGCTGCTATCAACTGCGGCTTCCTGCCTGCGACTCGAACCCTAGTACCAGATTCGTCAGTTGTGTCACGCTTGACTTCACAATATACCGCCAACGTATGCGCCCAGGCGCGTCCTCCAACCTTCCCTAAAGACGCAAGAAAGTCGTCTCCTTGTGCGGATAGTTGTTCTCTTACGTCACGGAGCACGTTGCAGCCAATGACACCCGGAACAGCTTTCTTCCTCTCCGACAAAGCGATGCCGACAGGGTCCCGCACGATCAGGAATCCCATTGCACTAAACGTATGCCCGAGAAACGCGATAGGTAGCTCGATGTAACCGACGTAGGGGATATCTAGACCTTGCGCCGCGGAAATGCGCAAATAGGGCGACACGTCAACTATACTCGCAGCGTGCTGCTTCAAGTGCCTACGGAAGAACGACTCTGTGATCGTAGACACCTGAGCACCTGTGTCCAATAAACAGTTGAACGATACCCCTCCAATCTGCACACATGCTTCCGGGCATTCGCCTATAGTTTTGTTTAGTGTAGAGCCGATAGCAACTTCTGGCCCCGACGTGTGGCTCTCAACGGCGGGTGCTAGTGGAAATCCGGGCGGGTGTTCGGTCTAGGGCGGCTATTGCGGCACTCACGACGGACATGGCCTGGTTCTCCGCATGCCCAGCATTCTACCGGACGTCGTAGCTGTTTGTCACGCTGCTGATTCTGATGCAACTGGGTGGACTTCATCACGGCTGTCAACTCGTCTATCTGTTTCCCCTGTTGCTGTAGAATTTCCTCCTGTCGCCTTAGAATCACCGCTATGCCTTCGGGGATGGCGGTAGTTTCATGGTGCGACGCTGTAATGACGGTGTCTCCACCTGCCCACTCAATGGCTCTGTCACGCATCTCAAAGAAACTGAGAGATGAAGCATCATGCATCAGGCGCCGCATCTCTCTTGCGAGACTCTGGTCTAACACTGCTGCCGCTAGACGCTCCTTTAGGGTCCGGTCCCTTCTGCTAGCATAGGCGACATCTTTTTCCACGATTTTATTGAACAAGTCCACCAGCTTCAGTGAACAATCGATGATGGATTCGCCTGGTAGTTGCCTGTATTGAAAAAGGCGCTCCTGTAGGGTTGCGACATCATTGCCGTCTCCGAACGCAGCCAGGATTGCCGCGAATATGTCCTCGGTCTTCTCCAGGCCGCGCCCGGCAATCTCAAGTCGCGCCTTGCCCCTCAGGTGACCTACCACCAAAGCGCATGCGGCGATATCTGACATGGGATTGCCAGCGAGATGGCAGCGCATGTCTTCAACCCACTCGGCGACATCCGGGTCGCCCTGTCTCTCGGCCCGTCCCCCCAGTCGCTCCAACCGGCGGGTCTGGGCCACAACAAATCGCGGTAGCGGGTCAGTGGTAAGTGTCGATCTGGCGGTCGCTTCCCTTACTCTTTCTAGTTCGTGTTGCGCCGCCACCACCTCCTCGCGGGCGTCTGCAGACTTCTGTTGCTCCGCCTTCAAAAGCGCGCGGAGGTCCTCGGTGGTAGACATCGTACAGTTAGACACAGGGCAGTATAGCTTCACTCACATACATACAATCACACACCACGCAGTGCAATACACAGTGTATCTATGAGTGTTCAATTATGTCTATGCATGTACGAGTATGTCTACACATGTACAAATTGGTATTGGTGACGAATGTCAATGGCGGGTCGAGATAGTCGAAGTGGTCATCTTGCCGTCTCAGGGGGCATGTCGGGTCGTCTCAACGGTCAATGTATCCTGCCGACTGCGCCAGTTGTGACAATTTGAAACTTTGTCGGGGTTGCAGGTTTATTGACAGGAGACAAGTTCACACCCCCTGAGAGGCGACAGTCGTGCGGCGGTCCACAGTCTACACCTGTAGGCCAGCTCACTTCTGGAGTGTGCCCGCGGTTGTTCAGCGCGTTGATTTAAATAGTTTCACCAAGACGCGAACATGGCTGTTGTGGTCCCCGGATGAGACGCGCTACGTCACACAATAATTAAAGTCGAGCTGACGGTGATTTAAAGTCGAGCTAATAAAATTTCAACATGTTACACTTATCTAAAGAAGCCATTAGAAAAATTAAGTACAAACAAATGATGTGGAAGATGTTAAAGCTTATACTCAATGAGATATAGCAACAGAACCAAACATTGTTTATTACGTACCAGAAACGGTAAATTGTTATACAATAGCGTGACCCATCAAATCACTGTTAAGTTCGTGGTCCCTCGTCAGAGACGGGAGGTCCCATTATTTGAGGGGAGACTACACCAATTCCCTCCCCCTTTTATTAAAGTCTGAACACTTGAGGACTTGGAGTCGCAGTTTACTGGGAGGCATCTTACGTCGCAGTTAGCTGTGGGAGGACGATGGAATGTCTCGTTCAACGTGGCCAGTGTTGCTACCTTCCGCAGTATTGTGGATACGAACATCGTTCTCTCCCGAGAATACCGTGTCCGGGTTGATGTATCGGCGGTTGCGCCAGTAGACACGACCACTGGGCAGTTTCACATGATAGTCGCGGTGTCGGCCAATTCCGACGATCACGCCTACTTTATCCCACTTTTTTGTAAGGGGATTTTGCAATCTTACTTGTGCGCCAATGCGTAGCTGTGGTAGAGGACGGGATTGCCTATTGTAACGCTCTTCGCCCCGTGCATGTGTTTGCCCGCAGCCAGCATCCTGCTTATCAGCCACATTTTGCCACTTGCTTGCAAACGATTGTCGGTGTGCGGCTACTGCCGATCGCAGTGGGTGTCCAAAGAGGATATATGCAGAGGAGAGGCCACCTGCACGAGGAGTATTGCAGTATTCTAGAAGTCCTCGCTGGAAATTCTCATCGTCCAGATCTCCATTCCCGGTTGTTGTTGCAATGAGTTTTTTCATTGTTTTCACCGCAACCTCGGCATGTCCGTTAGATTGGTGGTAATGTGGTGTGGATGGTGCGGAACGAACGCCCCAGCGTTTTAAGAACTGGTTAAACTCACGAGACGCGAACTGAGGACCACCATCAGATGTAAATCGCACTGGGGCTCCAAGCTCCACGAATGCACGTCGACATGCATAGAGGTGCGGCGGGATGTATTCTTAGCCTTTGGGAAATGGAAGATCACAGGCCATCCTGAGAGTCGATCTACATAGACGAGATAATCTCGTCCGGCGTAGTGGAAGAAGTCTGCAGACACATCTTCAAACACCCTGTTTGGTAGAGGTTCTGATCTCAGTGGTTCGCGTTGCTGAGAAGGTCGGAGTTCTTGGCATTTATTGCAACTTGCCACTGTCGTAGCGATATCGTTACTAATGCCAGGCCAGTACACGTTTTGTCTCGCCCTGCGTTTCGTTCTATCGGTCCCTTGGTGCGAGTCATGAAGACGCGCTAAGACTTCACGTCGAGCTGACTTTGGCACGACAATACGAGGTCCATACAGGACTATCCCGTCGTCCTCTGACAGCTCGTTTCTAGTATTCCAGAATTGTATGACACTAGCGTTTGCTTTGTCTTTTGAAGGCGGGAAGCCATTCTAGACGTTGTCAATGAGAGTTTTGTACTTTTCGTCTTGCATAGCGACTGTTCTAAGTCGATCTAGTATCGGGTCACACAGGTGATCTTGCTAATCATCTTGGTCGTCTTCATGTACCATTCTGGATGCATTGATGGTTACCGCGTGAACGTGGTGTTCTATTTTTCTTTTTCTGCTTCTGCTTCTTGATCCTCCTCTGATGGATCCGACACAGGTCCACGTGACAAAGCATCTTTGTCCAGCGTGTCGTGAACGAGAAGAGTGATGTCTTTTCTTTGAGACGTTGAAGACGCGTGTTGTCGATATCGTCAAGGCGATTGCGATCGAGAATTGTCACCAATGGTTGGTGATCGACGACCAACTCAAAAAGTGACAGTCCGAGTAGTTGAATGCGACACTTCTTCATTACCCAGGTGGCTGCCAGTAGCTCTAATTCCACCATGACATAGCGACTTCCCGTGTCTGTAAGAAAGCTTGATCCGCACTGAATCAGTCGCCATTTGTCTGCATGTTGCTGCAAAAGAGCATAACTCAAACCTTTGCGTCGCGATGCATCTGTGTGTAGCGCCGTTGGTTTTGATGGATCAAAGTGTGCCAATGTAGGAGCTTTCTTGGTGGCTTGAAAGGCTTTGCTGTGTGTTTCAGTCCATCGGAACTCGTTCTTGCTCTTCAGTAGCTCACGCAATGGATCAGCAGTTGTACTGACCGCTGTCGTGAAGTCACCAAGCTGGTTGATAAGGCACATAAAAGATCGTAGTTCTGTCAAGCAGGTTGGTGTAGGGAATTCGGCGATTGCTTTCAGCTTTTCCGGATCTGTGCTGATACCTTCTGCGTTGATTTTGAAGACTCACCTCATTTTCCGCGAAACTGAACTTCTCGCGGTTTAATATGATGCTGTGCTCCCGACAACGGAGCAACACTGAGCGACCTCTTTCGATGTGTTGCTCAAAGTTTTCATCGTGTACAACGACGTCATCCATGATCTTTTCGACGTTGTTTAAGCCGGCGATCTATATGTCGCCGCGTCTGCAATATTCATCGCCGGTTGGGGACAGTCCCACGGGGCTTCTCAAGAAGAGATAACGTCCCCAAGGGGTCAAGAAAGTCGTCAGTTCTTGGCATTCGGGCGAGAGTGGTATCTGCCAGTACCCTTATTTTGCGTCTAACGTCGTGAAGTATCTTGACCCTGGTTTGGAGACTGCTTTCGGTATCTTCATAGGATGGATTGGTCGACGAACGTGTGAGGTCCACACAAAGACGTATACCCCCTCGTGATTTTGGCACTACCACGAGCGGATGACACCATATGGTGGGAACGTCTCCCAATGGCTTAATAATGCCTTGTCTTGACATCTGGTCGAGATTTGCTTTGACTTCATCCCGCCATGCGAAAGGAATGGGGCGAGTGGCAGATATTGCAAAAGTCTCAACGTTCTCGTTCAAGTGGATTTTCATTGGTTCACCCAACATTGTCTTTAGTTGGTCACCTGTGTCGAACACGTCTTTGAATTATTCAAGTAAGTCATTGCGCTTGCGTGTTCGCGTGTCGGATGACTCGTGTTCTGGAGGATTCTTTTTTGGCGATTTTGTTTCGCGTGACCGTCTTATGACACGAATTGGTTTGGGATAATCGTTCGGCACGATTCCTAAGTCTCGGCAAACATACCAAGCCAGCAGAAGTCCTTTTTGCTCTTTGCAGATAAGAACCGTCTCTTTCGTATATTTGTCTGCTGCATGGATGTGGAGGTTTACTGTGCCAATACATTCGAATGATGTACCATTGCAGATATCCACTGTTGTCAGTAGAGAAGGGGAGGCGTGATTGCTAATAACTTTCGTCTTGTTTCTGGGTCACGAATTCCCGACATAATTCGCGTAGTAAGACGATCGTCTAAGCACTGCTGGCAAAGGTCGGCGTTGTTGGTCAAGAAAAATACTGAAAGGAACATAATTTTTATCAATTTGCGTAATTATTATACCTACTTGTTCAAGTGATGCATAGTCGGTAGTGTTTTTTCCTAAAACCATATTGATTTATAACAAATATATCAGAATGATTAAAGTATGCTGTTGGTTGACTAGATAGTATTTTCTCTATCACTTTTGAAATTGTTGGAAGAAGAGATATGGGTCTATAATTTTTTTAAACAGATGGGTCATCTTTCTAAAAATAGGAATTACTTTAGCGAGTTTAAGTGTATCGGGAAATATACCAGTATTTATTACTTGATTTATAACCAGGGTTAATGATGGATGATTCAATTATTTTCAAACGTTTACAGGAAATACCGTCACATCCACTACTGTTTTTATTGGGAAGGCTTTCAATGGTTTTCTTGACTATTTCTTCATCAACATTTAATAGACTAAAAACGGAATGGACATTATCATTTAAGTAGTAATTATAATCCTTATTACCACTGTAATGAATGTCTTGTGCTGTCGACTGACCTATACTTGTAAAATAGCACTATCGATATGCACGAGAAAATGGTTGTTTTTAATAATTTAGGTTTGTTGCGCAATTAAATGTACTAACATAATAAGATACCGTAATCGATTTGAATGAATGTGATTACAAATAAATCATTATAAATGAAAGACTATTTGGTTGTTGATTTGTTAAATGTGACGTAGTAACATAGGATCTAAGCTGCACTGTTCCTTGAGTAATGCTGCTTTGTGCCCTCTTATTCTACTACCTTGCCTTCTTTAAGTTTTGTAGCGTATTTCATCTAAATACTATATATATTTACAAAACACGACATAACCATAAGATGGCGGAACAGGAACTACTTTTTATAGTATCCAATTATGGATCATTACGCCGATACAAAACAATAGTAATTGCGCATCAACATGTAGTTCTAAATACACAACATTTCCTCCCCAATTAGTTTAGTAATCCCTACTGGAGATATGATACCCTTACAGTTCACATTTTGAAGCAAACATAGCAAAGTTCTAACAGCAAGGAAAAATAACTTTGTCCGTTCTAGAAAAATAACAGTAGTCATGATCTAGTACAATTACTGTCCTACTTCTGCGTTAGTCAGCGTCATTAATGTGAATGTTAGTAACAACTAATGTTCCACTTGGTATATGTTCACTCTCATTGAGTCCGAGTACAATTGAAAGGTAATGGATATTAAATTAAAGCAAGTCTTCGAATTATCTCAGTTAACAAGAAGTCTCAAAACTTCAACAGTTACGTGTACTCTGAGTCACAACTTATAAATCCAGCTTCTGCGGTGCCTTGCGCATTCGCGAAGGATAACATTTTTCTCTCACGGGCGAAGACATTGAAGTGGATGGTTTCACACGTGGGTTGTGGTGTTGAGTCACATTTCTTCTCTTCTTCAGCGAGAACGGATGGCGAAGGATCGCCACTGGGAAACACCACCACGGCTTCCGGCACTGGAATCGGAGACTTGATTGTAGACTCGGCATCACGAATTTGTTCAATGTGTCGTCGCAAGACGACACCTGGTGTTATCTCGACACGGTATGACACCGGACCAGTACGCAACACGATTGTACCGGAAACCCATTTGTCGTTCCCACGATAGTCGCGAACTGCTACGGATTGTCCTACTGCGAGTTCACGATGTTGAACCGTTGAACGAATTGCTTGTGACATCTGTTTAGCAGCAATGTCGCGGCGTAAGTCTGGTTTCAGCGCGTCCAGTCGAGTGCGAAGGTTTCTTCCGTAGAATAACTTAGCTGGTGTTTCATTTGTCGTGTGTAGTAAGGAGCGATTTCCTTGTCACCTGTGTAGGCCCAACCGTCCTTGGTTAGAGTATATACTTTCGCCAGAATTTTGTCGTTTTGGGTTTCAAGTCTCACTTGAGCACTAGACACTGGAACTGCGTCCACCTGAGATATGTGGAAGGCTTCCACAGGATCAATGACCTCTTCATCCTGGTCGTAGGTTTCCTTTATAGGAAGACGTGATAACGCATCCGCGTTCGCATGACTGGAAGTATTCCGAAACTTAATTTCATAGTCCATTCCAGACAAGAACAATGCGTAGCGCTGAAGTCTTGCAGATGCCATCGTCGGTACCCCCTTGCTTGGACTGAGAATTGATAGCAAAGGCTGATGATCCGTTACTAATGTGAAGCGGCGACCATATAGATATGAGTGGAATTTCTTCACTCCCCAAATCAACGCAAGTGCTTCCTTGTCAATTTGGGCATAGTTACGTTCTGCCGATGTCAGTGAACGTGATACGAATCCGACTGGTCTGTCAGTTCCATCTGCCATTGTGTGAGACAAGACTGCGCCAATTCCGTAAGCTGATGCGTCACATTCCAACTTTATTGGCAACTGCGGGTCTTAGTGTGTCAACACTTGATCGGAGCTTATCACGTGCTTTGTTTTCGAAAACGCCTTCTCGCACTGTACAGTCCATCGCCATTTCCTGCCTTTCTCCAACATCTGGTTTAGTGGCCATACTACTTTGGACAGATTTGGCAGAAACCGGTGATAGTAGTTAAGCAGGCCTAGGTATGCCCTCAGCCGAGATATATTCTCCGGTCTGGGCGCATTGACTACAGCGTCGATCTTCTCAGGCATTTTGTGGAGTCCCTCTTTGTTGATTCTGTGTCCGCAGTATGTGATTTCGTCCTTGAAGAATTCACATTTCGTTATTTCAGCCCTGAGATTGTAATCGCGTAGACGTTTGAGGACTCGGCGCACATTCGCTAGGTGCTCCTGGTCAAGTCTTCCCAGTAATGATGATGTCATCCAGAATAACTTGTGTTCCTGGAATGAACTGTAGTATCTGGTCAATTGTTCTTTGCCAGATTGCAGGTGCAGATGCGACGCCAAATAACAGTCGGTTGTACCGAAACAGTCCTTTGTGCGTGTTGATAGTCAGGTACTTCTTTGACGACTCCTCCATTTCGAGTTGCAGGTAAGCTTGACGGAGATCAATCTTTGTGAATTTCTCACCTGCACTGAAATTTGCGAAGACATCTTCAATCCGGGGTAATGGATAGTGATCCACTTTCAGTTCCGGATTTATGGTGACCTTGAAATCACCGCATATTCTTACCGATCCGTTTGACTTGGGTACAGGCACGAGTGGAGTTGCCCATTCACTCCAATCAACTTTTGTGATGATTCCTTCTTTCTCTAGTTTCTCAAGTTCTGCTTCAACTTTCGGGCGTAGTGAATAGGGTACTTGTCTGGCCTTGTGAAATTTTGGAGTTGCTCCCTCCTTGAGGTGGAGTTTCGCCTTGGGTCCTTGGATGGCTCCAAGTCCGGCTTGAAATACTTCCTTAAACTCCAACTTAAGTGCATCCAGTTGTTCCTGCATACTCCCTGTATGCTTCGTTGCAGTCATGTGTTTGATGGATTTCCAGTCTAGCTTAATCCTGTTAAGCCACTGGCGCCCAAACAATGCTGGTCCTCCCTTTCTCACCACATATAATGGCAAGTTTTGTTGCTGTCCATTGCACTCTACATCGACATGTACCATGCTGAGTGGAGCAATTTCTTCGCCAGAATAGGTCTTTAAGACCACGGAAGTGTGTTGTGTCTTTACTTCGGGAAAGTACTCATCAAACTGTTGCTTGTTTATCACCGACACTGCCGAGCCTGTATCGAGTTCCATTTGTAATGGTTTACCATTTACCTTAGGATTTACCCAAATAATTCTGGTACCAGGCGATCGGTCCATGGTATGTATTTCCAGAGCAGCTACATTCTCAGCATCACCGTCATATACATCTTCAGTCACGTGTACATGTTGGGAACCTGTGTGTTTACCACCCGTACTACCACGCGATGCATCTTTACCCTGGCAACGTTGGTTTCCATGTGCATTGGCACGGCAAGCTGGCTTGATATGTCCTTTCTTTTTGCATTTATGACACTGTGCCTCTTTGAATTTGCAGTCTTCCGGGGTGTGGCCCGACCGTGCACATCGATAACATGGTTTGCTGTATTGTTCTCTTTTTGGCTTGACATGGACTTTGTGTACAGCCGTACCATTTCTGTACTGCCCCAGTTCAGCAGAATCCCTTGTAGCCGTTTCCATGGCCACTGAAATCTCCACCGCACGACCAAACGTCAGTGTTATTTCTGACAACAATCTCTTTTGTAGATGTTCGTTTATCAGGCCACACACAAATCGGTCTCGCAGGGAATCTCCCAGATTTTCTCCAAATTCACAATGTTCTGACAGTTTTCTAATTTGTGCAACATATTGCGCAACACTTTCTCCCTCTTGTTGGTCCCTCTTGTGGAAACGAAACCTTTCTGCAATCATGAGAGGCTTAGGTGACAGATGTTGACTAAGTATCGCCGTTAACTGAGCGAATGTTTTCGTGGCAGGTTTATCCGGCGCACACAAATCTCTCAGCAGACTGTACGTCTTACTCCCTATCAGACTCAGCAAAGCCGGCACTTGTTTCACATCTGGAACGTCATTCGCCAGAAAATATTGTTCTAACCGTTCATAGTAAGCTGGCCACGACTCTACCGAGCTGTCAAAAGTTTCAATTTTGCCAATGGGGGCGGCCATTGCAGCGAATACTAACACGTTTTTACCGGAGTTCCGAGCGGCTTCAAAATTCGACACAAGTCAACGCACACTTGTACCAGCGTGACAGTTATAACTTTTCTTCTACCGACCTGTGCAAGTGGATTGACGAGTTCTTTGAGTCATCCTCGTCGCCAGTGTAGCGTATTTCGTCTAAATACACTATGTATTTACAAAACACGACATAACCATAAGATGCTAACAGGAACTACTTTTTATAGTATCCAATTATGGATCATTACGCCGATACAAAACAATAGTAATTACGCATCACATGTAGTTCAAATACATAACAAGTTTAAAGACAATATTTATATTAATGTCGTCT
>OZ023206.1:7711919-7739708 GCA_963995525.1 Escarpia spicata | reverse complement strand
GTTGCAATTATTTATTGAGCCAACTGAACTTCGTCGTGTTTCCATCAGAATAATCATCAGGCCGTACCACTTTTTATATAATTAAGATATTGAGGTTATCGTTGAAAATGTTGAGCAATAATTATGCAAAGAACTGCATTTTCTGCAGGCGTATGGTCTGGCTTAGCGCAACTCCAGAATGGCGGACTGTTATGATATGTTCGGCTTACCATAGTCTAAAATAAGGCATATCACCTGGTTTCCGCTGAGGCGCGCCACTGTAACTACAGGAGCAGATTAAAGCCTGAATCATGTTTGCCTCCGTTTGTTTTCTCAATTCAAGAGAATCTAAACATGGTGGCATCGGTGAAGTCAATCTGAACTGTTCTGTTAGAACTGTAGTACCAAGTGTATATGTATCACGAGGCTGTGAGTACTCTCTAATCTCGACTACACTGAAGATTGTTTGAACTGACTATCGCATCGAACTGCCATGTGTTATAAGCCTAAGTGTAGTAAGTCTAAGCCATTCGGCGAGTGTGTCTGCGAATATGTCCGTGTTTGGACTCTTGAGTTATATCAGTTATAAATGAACGACCATTCTGCTACTGACTACACTCTGTGAAGTACTATATATTGATTGTGAAATAATTGCATATTGCTGCGAACTGTAGTTTTGGCCATGTCGAACGTTTGCGCACTGTCACGTTGAAAGAAGAATATGGCACACCAAGACGTTCAAAATACTACGTTGCCTGCCAGAGTTAACC
This sequence comes from Escarpia spicata, assembly GCA_963995525.1. Taxonomy (NCBI): domain Eukaryota; kingdom Metazoa; phylum Annelida; class Polychaeta; order Sabellida; family Siboglinidae; genus Escarpia; species Escarpia spicata. The sequence continues at coordinate 7,738,959 of OZ023206.1, read as the reverse complement.
TTCCACCACCACTTAATATAAAACGCGGTGCAGATGAGTGGAAACTGTTTAAACAGATGTGGCAAAACTATACTATTGTCGCAAAGATCGACAGTCAAACTGACGAGTATCAACGTGCGTTATTCCTGCATACCATTGGTCCAGAAGCACTGACACTGTATAACGGCATGCGCTTTCCAGATGCACATACTTTGAAAGATGTCATTGATGGTTTTGATGCTCATTTTTCTCTCTCTCTCTCTCTCTCTTCTCTCTCTCTCTCTCTCTCTCTCTCTCTCTCTCTCTCTCTCTCTCTCTCTCTCTCTCTCTCTCTCTCTCTCTCTCTCTCTCTCTCTCTCTCTCTCTCTCTCTCTCTCTCTCTCTCTCTCTCTCTCTCTCTCTCTCTCTTCTCTCTCTCTCTCTCTCTCTCTCTCTCTCTCTGCGCACCGGCAGCGCTCGATGTTAGCGTATTTATTCAGTCACCTCATTTCATCAGAATAATCACCAACCTGTGATGCGTCATATAAAATGAAAGCTATTAAAGTAATCCTAAATTTTGTTTTTAGCTATCACAATTCAGAATAATGAACTTAGCAAACAAATCACGTAGAAACGTTGCAATTATTTATTGAGCCAACTGAACTTCGTCGTGTTTCATCAGAATAATCATCAGGCCGTACCACTTTTTATATAATTAAGATATTGAGGTTATCGTTGAAAATGTTGAGCAATAATTATGCAAAGAACTGCATTTTCTGCAGGCGTATGGTCTGGCTTAGCGCAAACTCCAGAATGGCGGACTGTTATGATATGTTCGGCTTACCATAGTCTAAAATAAGGCATATCACCTGGTTTCCGCTGAGGCGCGCCACTGTAACTACAGGAGCAGATTAAAGCCTGAATCATGTTTGCCTCCGTTTGTTTTCTCAATTCAAGAGAATCTAAACATGGTGGCAGCGGTGAAGTCAATCTGAACTGTTCTGTTAGAAACTGTAGTACCAAGTGTATATGTATCACGAGGCTGTGAGTACTCTCTAATCTCGACTACACTGAAGATTGTTTGAACTGACTATCGCATCGAACTGCCATGTGTTATAAGCCTAAGTGTAGTAAGTCTAAGCATTCGGCGAGTGTGTCTGCGAATATGTCCGTGTTTGGACTCTTGAGTTATATCAGTTATAAATGAACGACCATTCTGCTACTGACTACACTCTGTGAAGTACTATATATTGATTGTGAAATAATTGCATATTGCTGCGAACTGTAGTTTTGGCCATGTCGAACGTTTGCGCACTGTCACGTTGAAAGAAGAAATATGGCACACCAAGACGTTCAAAATACTACGGTGCCTGCCAGAGTTAACCTTCCACCACCACTTAATATAAAACGCGGTGCAGATGAGTGGAAACTGTTTAAACAGATGTGGCAAAACTATAACTATTGTCGCAAAGATCGACAGTCAAACTGACGAGTATCAACGTGCGTTATTCCTGCATACCATTGGTCCAGAAGCACTGACACTGTATAACGGCATGCGCTTTCCAGATGCACATACTTTGAAAGATGTCATTGATGGTTTTGATGCTCATTTTTTTCTCTCTCTCTCTCTCTCTCTCTCTCTCTCTCTCTCTCTCTCTCTCTCTCTCTCTCTCTCTCTCTCTCTCTCTCTCTCTCTCTCTCTCTCTCTCTCTCTCTCTCTCTCTCTCTCTCTCTCTCTCTCTCTCTCTCTCTCTCTCTCTCTCTCTCTCTCTCTCTCTCTCTCTCTCTCTCTCTCTCTCTTCTCTCCTCTCTCTCTCTCTCTCTCTCTCTCTTCTCTCTCTCCACTCTCTCTCTCTTCTTCTGTCCTCTCTATTTTCTCTCTCCTCTCTCTCCTTCTATCTTCTCTCTCCAGTTTTTCTAGTGGAGAAATTATGCTATTATTACGTTATGTCATGGTACAAAGGACTGCACCGCACAACTCTCGACTTTTGCACATTTACAACGTAAATCTGCACCATTCATTTAAGTCTTCATGTGTGTGTGTGTGTGTGTTTGTGTGTGTGTGTGTGCGTGCGTGCGTGCGTGCGTGCGTGCGTGCGTGCGTGCGTGCGTGTGTGTGTGTGTGTATACTGCACAACTGAACATGCGGACGACACACGTACAGTGACTGCATTCAATAGGGACAATTTCGGAGTTTCACTAAGATTCTGATGAGCTCATCAGCCGGATTATGCTCTTTATTTCAACTTCGCTTCTTAACAGCGATCTTGTATACTGAAATCTGTCAACACCAGAGCGCGCCACATTTCCGCCGGTGTCACGGAAATAATGTCCTCGGTGACACGGCGGAGGATTTTTGCATTTTGAAAAACCTTAAATTTTTCAACGGATTCTGTTTAGTGATGGATATTCATTACGAGCTCACCATCTTACCCATGCATGTACCCCATCTTACCCATGCACATCATCTTACCCATGCACATTGCGAGCCTGGCGACTAGCAAGGTCATCGATTAACTCATCAAAATTTACCTCCGAAAACGGTCATAATGTACACTCATCAGTTCAATAGGTGAATAGTCCCAGCGTCATCGTAGGCGTCGGAACCGTTGGGGCTTAGGGGGTGGGTGGGGGCTGGGCCCCTTAATATTTTGGCTGCGTGGCTGGAGATGAGCTTACCCCCCAATACTTCAGCAAGGGGTCAGGTGGGGGATTATTGGTGAGCCGCAACAGGAGAACATTTGAAGAATTTGGTGAGCGTCAAAGTGGGATGGGTTTTGGTGAGCCTAGCCTATCGTCAGGCCAGGGCTGTACGAAGCCTATAGTTGGTGTCGCAATTTTGAAAAGCCCTGCACAGCGATTCTTCAACAGAAGAACAAGAACTCTCCTTCCCACTTCACAAAAACTTCTCAAACCAACTGTGAACCTGGAAGGTGAGAGAATGAAGCTACAGGATCACCAGAAGAAACAAGAAAGAGCGTACAACAAACATGCCAAAGACTTGCCACCTTTGGAAGAGGTGACGTTGTACGTATGAAACCATTTCGGATGGGTGAGAAGAAGTGGAACAAAGCTATTGTCTCGAAACGACTTGACGAACGCTCCTATGAAGTAGAGGTTGGAGACGTCATCTACAGACGCAACCGGGTTCACCTGAGAAAGACCTCGGAAAACCCTCGGTCAGAGTCTCTGTGTGTAGAACCTACCGAGATGGTGTCTGATCCTGATTCTGGACACTCTCCTGTGAGCCCAGGAGCGGCTAGCCCAAGTCCAGCTCGAGAAGACCGAGTCCAAAGTTCCAGTGCGTACAAGATCTGGACGTGTGGTGAAAGTTCCAATTATGGATGACTTTGTTCAATGTTAATTCGCTAAAAGGCACTGGTTTAATTACCACAGCCTAACTGTTGTTGAATTATATTTAAAGACAGTCAAGAGTGACCATTTAATTGTCTTATGTATCAGAGTGTTACGTCAACGTTATGAGCACATTAAGTCTGGACTTTTCAAGAAACGAACATTATAAAAGAAGAGGGATGTTATGATATGTTCGGCTTACCATAGTCTAAAATAGGGCATATCACCTGGTTTCCGCTGAGGCGCGCCACTGTACCTACAGGAGCAGATTAAAGCCTGAATCATGTTTGCCTCCGTTTGTTTTCTCAATTCAAGAGAATCTAAACACGGACGAACTGCTAACGTACTTTCCTCGAACAATGTAGATAGCGCGCGCTGCACCGTCTTGTATTGATATACTGTCTTTGATCGCTTATTTCGAGTATGTCATTTTAGCAGCCGTTTGAAAGTAGGTGGAGCTTATATCATGAAATCAGATAGTTGTTCCTCAATCGGTAGATTGGTGAACTGTGTCGACGAACCAAAATCGTTCGCAGTGTCTAAGACACCAGAACGGGTACGGCTGTAGATCCGTTTATGCTTTATTTTAGGAATGATTAGCAGGAAACCATTGATATGTTTAAATAGCAGAAAACGTAAGCTTTCAAATGATATCACGATTGTTGGGATCCGACGAACCTTAATTGCACTAGCAATCGTTCAAAAAAACGTTTTTGGGACGAACTTTGAGTTGTTCATTTTTCACTCGCTTATCAATTTGTTAAACTTTTAAAAACAGTTAACAAGTACTTTTGATGTTAAAGAGCCACATTTCGTAGCCTTATATGTGCCATCCAATAGCTCTAGCCTCTAGTTGTTTGGCTGTAAAGTAGGTTTATGTCTAGTTTTACAGTCGGTTAGTCTTGATCGCAATAGTAATGCTACAGACCGACAATGTACAATGTTATCGGGATTCATACCTGAATTTTCAATTTCCATTAAAATTACGGATTTTTCAATCAAGTCAATTCTGCTAATTAAATGTGGTAGCGCTTCTTTCCATTCGGACTGTCGATTTGTCTGTCGCCGATATCAACGCCAGCATGATCATTTGACGTTGCATGGCTTCATCGTAGCTCTTTGTTGCAGGCAGAGCGTCGGGCTGTCGGTCGAGGGGACGGTGATTCGATTCATCCAGTTTTTTTGGAAACTTGGGCAAGTTCGTTCACCTCACGTTGAGGAAGTCGTTGGTTCTTTCTATTTGGTGTCAGTGCCATAGGAACTAAAATACCAAAACACGCGGTAAATGTGTACCCTGTCGTGGACGCACATGTCTAGTGGTGGTCTATATTTCTATCTCACTCGATCTTGCTCCCAATGACCGGAGTTGCTTCCCGGTCGGGCATGTGAGAGGTGCCGAGCAAGCAGTGTACAGAAATGTCGTCGCAGACTCCATACTGAGGTCTACATCAGTATATGGGGTCAATACACAGATGATTATCCCATTGGCAACCATGTTAACGTTTTGTCTGATTATATGAAAACGTGACCGATAAAATGTCTTAAACTTCTCACCTGCTGTTACCATCATCTCATTGACGTGCAGATAGATTTAAAAAAAATTGCATACTTCTAACTCTCGTAAAATGCCTGTATGTGTGACACCCGTCAATATTTACAAATGCCGGCAAGCATTACTCCGCAAGCAGGTCACACAGGCAAATTGCTGCCAAATATCCTTCCGCTTATTCAAATGACCTAAAAATCCACCATTTTACAGTCAACACCTTCGACAATCACACATGACAATCTGCCTACTTAAATAAACGTATGTCACAGCATGTGAATGTTGTATACAAAAAATCATTTCTAAAAAATACACTGCATTTTTCTGGGTGGAGATACATTTACACTGCCAAAACGATAACTTATTAATATTATAAATGACATAATTTGTTACAGACTCGATACGGTTTTGAAATGTTGATAATTGTTGCATACTTTTCACTATTAACAATTATATATATCATGGATGTAATACATGACAAATGTTGGTGATTGTTGTATAGCTTTCACTATTAACAATTATATATATCATGGGTGTAATATATGACAAATGTTGATGATTGTTGTATAGTTTTCACTATTAACAATTATATATATCGTGTATGTAATACATGACAAATGTTGATGATTGTTGTATAGTTTTCACTATTAACAATTATATATATCGTGTATGTAATACATGACAAATGTTGATGATTGTTATATAGCTTTCACTATTCTGTGTTTTGTAGGATATGTAAGCTGCCATGTTCTATTTGTCTTGTGTTTCAGCCATGATATATATAATTGTTGATAGTAAAAACTATATAACAACCAGTCTGTTCCTCTATCCTGAGTTAGCCAGGGTAGACATTTGTAAAAGGAAGTCTGCCGTGAAGAACGTGGAAAATGGGCAATTGTTGAATATCAAAGGGTATCGCGGTTAACTCAGCCCGTCTCGGCAGTATTGCCAATAAAGCTTGTTTTGAAAGTGGACTTTTTGTTAACCATTTGAACATGCTCCGGGGCGTATATTCCAACTTGCGAACGTTGTGTCCGGCTTACTAACCATGATTTGGAGGGCAGTATATCTTCAAAATAATTAGTATAGATTTGAGGACATTATATTTATTAATAAATTAAAAACAAACTAGAAACAGGCTGCCTCCGTTTAAGGGATCTATAATAGTAATACGTTATTAACAATTAACATGTGATCTATCAATTTCAGATACCACAACTATATTTATTTAGAGTTATTTACCTACTTGTTTTTGTATACCCTGCATTTCTAGAAGTCCTTCCCTATACTTGAGCGTACTGAGGGGTTAACTATTCTACTCCAGTGAGTACCAATGTGCTTTGAAACATCAAAATACTGTAATGTTGATAAGTGCTGCTATTTGTGTGAAAGCTACACACGACAACCACGTCAAACACTCGATGTTCTAACAAGTCTGCTCAATATGTATTTATACAAATGGCATGCTTTTCTAAGAACCACAACGGATATAAGTACCAATATCTGTTTGTTTCGTCCCGATATGTTGTTGTACGTTAAGTTATAATTTGGCAACATTTTGACATTAAATAAATCAAATCAATACTGCAGGCGTGATGTTCTGTTGTGATCACATCAATATATGAAGACGCTCGTCTTGTCACCATCTTGGATTATGTGCAGCTATCGTGATGGACAAAAAGCATGTTTCATGTTGTCAATATTAAAATCATAAATGATAGATACATTCAAGCACTCAAATGTTATCTAAAACGGTGAGTTCCGACTCCCAACCGGTGTGTCAAAATATGTAATGCTCCGCGGAACTGGAAGACAATCTTCACATTTGTTGCAGTAAATTATTGAGCAAGTCGTCCATTTTTGCATCGGCACGAACAACAGTTGCCTTATACGGTTGCTGAAGCAGAACGTGAATCAACATGCCTCCAGGAAAACCTGACAGAAGTCTCTGACTGGGCGGGGCGCAAGAGGGTAGCCACAGGTTAACATATTAATAGCGACATCAACAAAATGCGCGTATGTTATAATTGAAACACGTATTCTACTAGTCCCACCAGAAAATGTCGAATGGTTTTATATCAAAAGTGCAAAATCTAAACATGAGATCATATATACATAATCTACGTCAGGAACTTCATGTACAGTGTTGTATCATAGATTGATACGTTAAGAGCCTGCCATTTTCAAAGCAGGTGCAAGTATCTAACGGGTGTCGAATGGAATGTCGGGCTGTAAATTTGTCGCATGTTTGCTTCTGGGAACAGTGTGAATACATTATTTAAGTAATCTGATAACATTAATGACATGTTTAAGAGGAAATTAACGCCTTGAAAAAAGACAGGTCGAAATGCAAGGAGAATTTGCATGCATAATATACCTTCAAATACAGTTAATTTATGATGGTTGATATGCCAAAATTTGTTTCGGAGTGCCGCGAGGTTATAGAAAAACCTAAACTGTGCATTGACCTCGGAAAGATTGAGAAGCACTGAACTCTATAGATATATATAGTAGTAGTATTGGTCGATGCAAGATTCAATTGTATTATATCATAATTAGTTGTTTAAATTTAGGTGTACATTCATGCTCATGTGTGTTACGAATGTTGTAAAACAACATATCAGTTTAATTCATTTCCAGTTATAAAAATCATCTTTCACAGTGATTGACAGGCATCAACTCATTTATCTATTATTAAAGTCAAAGTGGTCACAATTTGGTCCACATGAGGGCGATACCTTCACACAGTTACGCTACTTTTCCAGTTAATTACAGTGACTGGATGGAGGCGTTGGCAAGCTGTTCCAATTTCAAATTACAATTGAATTGATAGTAAATTAGTAATATATTATAAATTAGTGTTGCTGTATTCACATTTGTTATCCACAGTCATTGTCTATGAGAGATCATTTAATGTTATGTTACAACATATAAATCACCAAAGGTTTATTATCTCACTGATATGAATCGTTCATGAATAATTTTCACTGAAATCATATTAACAAAAGGTATTGAAACAATTAGTAATTGCATATAACATGTAGTCTATATCATTTATTGTGTTTTTTATTCGTCTGTAAGTAAGTAAGTAAATTTATTTCCTCATCCAAGTAATGTACAACACAATTCAAGAGCAATGTAACACATTTGAGGTGGCTACCAGAGAAGTATAACTTATCGAGCTGGTAGCCAATAAAATCAACCTCATATAGTGTCCTCTCACATACATAATATTACGTATATAAAGGTTATACAGTGCATTTATTTGCAATAGCTTCAGGTTAACGACTTCCGTAAATTAAAGCTAGAGATGTTGTACCAATATAAGATAATTCACAAACGAATGTCTTACAATATATAATTAGATTTAAACTTTAGTTAATGCCAGTTATAAAGCTCCTGGCTTAATGCTTAAACATATTTAGCGTTTTCGAATGTTTAATGTCTACAGGTAGTTTATTCCAAAGTCGAGCCCCTATTACTATCAAGGAGTTCTCTCTAGTTCTATAATTACATCTAGGTATATATAAATTGTTCTCCTGTCTGGAACTTCTGGTCATGAACTCACTATTACATTTGTAAAATTGGTGGAATAGACTAGGAAGTTGATTCGTACGCTGTTTATACACAAATATTAGAACATTTAGTTTAAATAGTTTCTGAACTTTTAAGTATATTAAGTTCCCGATGCAATGCTGTGGCACTGTCACGGCGGTTACGTTTTGTTAATGTTTTAAGTAATAAATTTGGTAAAACTTCTGATTTGGAGGGCAGTATATCTTCAAAATAATTAGTATAGATTTGAGGACATTATATTTATTAATAAATTAAAAACAAACTAGAAACAGGCTGCCTCCGTTTAAGGGATCTATAATAGTAATACGTTATTAACAATTAACATGTGATCTATCAATTACAGATACCACAACTATATTTATTTAGAGTTATTTACCTACTTGTTTTTGTATACCCTGCATTTCTAGAAGTCCTTCCCTATACTTGAGCGTACTGAGGGGTTAACTATTCTACTCCAGTGAGTACCAATGTGCTTTGAAACATCAAAATACTGTAATGTTGATAAGTGCTGCTATTTGTGTGAAAGCTACACACGACAACCACGTCAAACACTCGACGTTGTAACAAGTCTGCTCAATATGTATTTATACAAATGGCATGCTTTTCTAAGAACCACAACGGATATAAGTACCAATATCTGTTTGTTTCGTCCCGATATGTTGTTGTACGTTAAGTTATAATTTGGCAACATTTTGACATTAAATAAATCAAATCAATATTGCAGGCGTGATGTTCTGTTGTGATCACATGAATATGAAGACGCTCGTCTTGTCACCATCTTGGATTATGTGCAGCTATCGTGATGGACAAAAAGCATGTTTCATGTTGTCAATATTAAAATCATAAATGATAGATACATTCAAGCACTCAAATGTTATCTAAAACGGTGAGTTCCGACTCCCAACCGGTGTGTCAAAATATGTAATGCTCCGCGGAACTGGAAGACAATCTTCACATTTGTTGCAGTAAATTATTGAGCAAGTCGTCCATTTTTGCATCGGCACGAACAACAGTTGCCCTATACGGTGGCTGAAGCAGAACGTGAATCAACATGCCTCCAGGAAAACCTGACAGAAGTCTCTGACTGGGCGGGGCGCAAGAGGGTAGCCACAGGTAAACATATTAATAGCGACATCAACAAAATGCACGTATGTCATAATTGAAACACGTATTCTACTAGTCCCACCAGAAAATGTCGAATGGTTTTATATCAAAATTGCAAAATCTAAACATGAGATCATATGTAGATAATCTACGTCAGGAACTTCATGTACAGTGTTGTATCATAGATTGATACGTTAAGAGCCTGCCATTTTCAACGCAGGTTCAAGTATCTAACGGTGTCGAATGGAATGTCGGGCTGTACATTTTTCGCATGTTTGCTTCTGGGAACAGTGTGAATACATTATTTAAGTAATCTGTTAACATTAATGACATGTTTAAGAGGAAATTAACGCCTTGAAAAAAGACAGGTCGAAATGCAAGGAGAATTTGCATGCATAATATACCTTCAAATACAGTTAATTTATGATGGTTGATATGCCAAAATTTGTTTCGGAGTGCCGCGAGGTTAAAGAAAAACCAAAACTGTGCATTGACCTCAGAAATATTGAGAAGCACTGAACTCTATAGATATATATAGTAGTAGTATTGGTCCATGCAAGATTCAATTGTATTATATCATAATTAGTTGTTTAAATTTAGGTGTGCATTCATGCTCATGTGTGTTACGAATGTTGTAAAACAACATATAAGTATAATTCATTTCCAGTTATAAAAATAATCTTTCACAGTGATTGACAGGCATCAACTCATTTATCTATTATTAAAGTCAAAGTGGTCACAATTTGGTCCACATGAGGGCGATACCTTCACACAGTTACGCTACTTTTCCAGTTAATTACAGTGACTGGATGGAGGCGTTGGCAAGCTGTTCCAATTTCAAATTACAATTGAATTGATAGTAAATTAGTAATATATTATAAATTTGTGTTGCTGTATTCATATTTGTTATGCACAGTCATTGTCTATGAGAGATCATTTAATGTTATGTTACAACATATAAATCACCAAAGGTTAATTATCTCACTGATATGAATCGTTCATGAATAATTTTCACTGAAATCATATTAACATAAGGTATTGAAACAATTAGTAATTGTATATAACATGTAGTCTATATCATTTATTGTGTTTTTTATTCGTCTGTAAGTAAGTAAGTAAATTTATTTCCTCATCCAAGTAATGTACAACACAATTCAAGAGCAATGTAACACATTTGAGGTGGCTACCAGAGAAGTATAACTTATCGAGCTGGTAGCCAATTAAATCAACCTCATATAGTGTCCTCTCACATACATAATATTACGTATATAAAGGTTATACAGTGCATTCAATTGCAATAGCTTCAGATTAACGACTTCCGTAAATTAAAGCTAGAGATGTTGTACCAATATAAGATAATTCACAAACGAATGTCTTACAATATATAATTAGATTTAAACTTTAGTTAATGCCAGTTATAAAGCTCCTGGCTTAATGTTTAAACATTTAGCGTTTTCGAATGTTTAATGTCTACAGGTAGTTTATTCCTAAGTCGAGCCCCTATTACTATCAAGGAGTTCTCTCTAGTTCTATAATTACATCTAGGTATATATAAATTGTTCTCCTGTCTGGAAATTCTGGTCATGAACTCACTATTACATTTGTAAAATTAGCGGAACAGACTAGAAAGTTGATTCGTACGCTGTTTATACACAAATATTAGAAAATTTTGTTTAAATAGTTTCTGAACTTTTAAGTATATTAAGTTCCCGATGCCATGCTGTGGCACTGTCACGGCGGTTACGTTTTGTTAATGTTTTAAGTAATAAATTTGGTAAAACTTCTGATTTGGAGGGCAGTATATCTTCAAAATAATTAGTATAGACTTGAGAACATTATATTTATTAATAAATTAAAAACAAACTAGAAACAGGCTGCCTCCGTTTAAGGGATCTATAATAGTAATACGTTATTAACAATTAACATGTGATCTATCAATTTCAGATACCACAACTATATTTATTTAGAGTTATTTACCTTTTTTTTTTGTATACCCTGCATTTCTAGAAGTCCTTCCCTATACTTGAGCGTACTGAGGGGTTAACTATTCTACTCCAGTGAGTACCAATGTGCTTTGAAACATCAAAATACTGTAATGTTGATAAGTGCTGCTATTTGTGTGAAAGCTACACACGACAACCACGTCAAACACTCGACGTTCTAACAAGTCTGCTCAATATGTATTTATACAAATGGCATGCTTTTCTAAGAACCACAACGGATATAAGTACCAACATCTGTTTGTTTCGTCCCGATATGGTGTTGTACGTTAAGTTATAATTTGGCAACATTTTGACATTAAATAAATCAAATCAATACTGCAGGCGTGATGTTCTGTTGTGATCACATGAATATGAAGACGCTCGTCTTGTCACCATCTTGGATTATGTGCAGCTATCGTGATGGACAAAAAGCATGTTTCATGTTGTCAATATTAAAATCATAAATGATAGATACATTCAAGCACTCAAATGTTATCTAAAACGGTGAGTTCCGACTCCCAACCGGTGTGTCAAAATATGTAATGCTCCGCGGAACTGGAAGACAATCTTCACATTTGTTGCAGTAATTTATTGAGCAAGTCGTCCATTTTTGCATTTGCACGAACAACAGTTGCCTAATACGGTGGCTGAAGCAGAACGTGAATCAACATGCCTCCAGGAAAAGCTGACAGAAGTCTCTGACTGGGCGGGGCGCAAGAGGGTAGCCACAGGTTAACATATTAATAGCGACATCAACAAAATGCACGTATGTCATAATTGAAACACGTATTCTACTAGTCCCACCAGAAAATGTCGAATGGTTTTATATCAAAAGTGCAAAATCTAAACAAGAGAACATATATAGATAATCTACGTCAGGAACTTCATGTACAGTGTTGTATCATAGATTGATACGTTAAGAGCCTGTCATTTTCAACGCAGGTGCAAGTATCTAACAGGTGTCGAATGGAATGTCGGGATGTACATTTTTCGCATGTTTGCTTCTGGGAACAGTGTGAATACATTATTTAAGTAATCTGATAACATTAATGACATGTTTAAGAGGAAATTAACGCTTTGAAAAAAGACAGGTCGAAATGCAAGGAGAATTTGCATGCATAATATACCTTCAAATACAGTTAATTTATGATGGTTGATATGGCAAAATTTGTTTCGGAGTGCCGCGAGGTTATAGAAAAACCTAAACTGTGCATTGACCTCAGAAAGATTGAGAAGCACTGAACTCTATAGATATATATAGTAGTAGTATTGGTCGATGCAAGATTCAATTGTATTATATCATAATTAGTTGTTTAAATTTAGGTGTACATTCATGCTCATGTGTGTTACGAATGTTGTAAAACAACATATAAGTTTAATTCATTTCCAGTTATAAAAATCTTCTTTCACAGTGATTGACAGGCATCAACTCATTTATCTATTATTAAAGTCAAAGTGGTCACAATTTGGTCCACATGAGGGCGATACCTTCACACAGTTACGCTACTTTTCCAGTTAATTACAGTGACTGGATGGAGGCGTTGGCAAGCTGTTCCAATTTCAAATTACAATTGAATTGATAGTAAATTAGTAATATATTATAAATTAGTGTTGCTGTATTCATATTTGTTATCCACAGTCATTGTCTATGAGAGATCATTTAATGTTATGTTACAACATATAAATCACCAAAGGTTTATTATCTCACTGATATGAATCGTTCATGAATAATTTTCACTGAAATCATATTAACATAAGGTATTGAAACAATTAGTAACTGCATATAACATGTAGTTTATATCATTTATTGTGTTTTTTATTCGTCTGTAAGTAAGTAAATTTATTTCCTCATCTAAGTAATGTACAACACAATTCAAGAGCAATTTAACACATTTGAGGTGGTTACCAGAGAAGTATAACTTATCGAACTGGTAGCCAATTAAATCAACCTCATATAGTGTCCTCCCACATACATAATATTACGTATATAAAGGTTATACAGTGCATTCAATTGCAATAGCTTCAGGTTAACGACTTCCATAAATTAAAGCTAGAGATGTTGTACCCTTATAAGATAATTCACAAACGAATTTCTTACAATATATAATTAGATTTAAACTTTAGTTAATGCCAGTTATAAAGCTCCTGGCTTAATGCTTAAACATATTTAGCGTTTTCGAATGTTTAATGTCTACAGGTAGTTTATTCCAAAGTCGAGCCCCTATTACTATCAAGGAGTTCTCTCTAGTTCTATAATTACATCTAGGTATATATAAATTGTTCTCCTGTCTGGAACTTCTGGTCATGAACTCACTATTACATTTGTAAAATTGGTGGAATAGACTAGGAAGTTGATTCGTACGCTGTTTATACACAAATATTATATTTTTTTTTTTAAATAGTTTCTGAACTTTTAAGTATATTAAGTTCCCGATGCAATGCTGTGGCACTGTCACGGCGGTTACGTTTTGTTTTAAGTGATAAATTTGGTAAAACTTATATTTTAGTTACGTTTTACAAGCCGGTCCATATAATTCAATCCCATAATTAATATGGGGAAATACATAGGCATAATATAATTGCCTGACCATATCGGCATTTATGAACGAGGCCATGTGATAAAATAAACCTGATAACTTAGACACCTTTGAAAAAAGATCCTTAATATGTTCCGACCATGACAGCTTACAGTCTAGATGTATACCCATATATTTGGCTGAGTTAACCCGTTCAATGCGTTTGCCCTGCAACAAAAATGGCACGACTTCACGTTCCATATGACTACTGAAAAGTGTATAACATGTCTTACTCAAGTTCATAGTTAGTTGATTGTATCGGAACCAGACACTAAGCGATTCTAACTTCTCCATAGCCGTATACACAGTATCATTGGCACCCATCCATTAATGAACAAGTTAGTATCGTCAGCAAACAATCGCAAAGATACGTGATCCACTGCACTCGATATATATCATTAATATATAATAGAAATAACACTGGCCCTAAGATGGAGCCCTGCGGGACGCCAGTTTGAACATTGCTGTCTATCTCTTAAATAATGTCTAAACCATTTACATACATGACCTCTTATTCCATAATGATCCAGCTTATACAACAATATATCGTGATTAACGGTGTCAAAAACCTTACTTAGGTCAAGGTATACCCCAACAACTAATTCGCCATTTTCTATAATTTCAATAATCGCTAACGTAGTCTAATGATCTTTACGAAATCCAAATTGATGTTTGGACAAAACGTCATTTTTATCCATAAAGTATAATAACCTCTTCAACATTAACTTTTCTAGGATGAATACACTCACCATACTAATTGGTCGATAGTTGAATGGTGTCTTTGACAATTCTTTACCTACAGTAGCGAAATATTGGTTCATTGCATTAGCAATAGTTTCGTTTTCGTTACGTTATGTATGATTGATGACCAGCTTTTTAATGTATAATTTAATTGTATAAAAATGTAATTAAAAGTAACGTTATGTTTTTAGAGTTAGTTATGTAGAAATAAGAACAATGTCCATAACTGCTTTTCCTTAACCCTCATTCCCGACCCTCGACATCGACTCTCGACTCACCCATCCCACCCCCGAGGGAAATGATGCAAAGCGTATAATGAAGCAAAACGTAAAAGGAGCTAAAGGTCTATTCTGTTAAAACACGACATTGTCCGAGTTCTTCACGACACGAACTAGCCATGATGGTGTCACCACATCTCGCAGTATATCAGAACGTCACATGTCAGTGCCGCATACCGAATGATACAGAGAACGTACACAAACAGATACTTGTTATGGGTATATACATGATAATTTTTATTTACAATATTGTGTGTGCTTCATCGCTTTCCTGCTTGTGCGTATTTCGCCTTGCAATCGCAACTTAACATTCCATGTATACGGATGCAGCAGGCGAATGGGGTACGCAGAATAGGCTCCGAGTGATTTTACATACAGCATGCAATGCTTTGCCTTTCTCTTCGTTGACAGGCGGTTGCAAACAACATGCTTCCATTGGTACGGACTGCGACGATCGTTTGGAGAAGAATAGGACTTGTCTGCATTTACAGCCACGTCAAATACAGTGTTATGCATAAGCAACAAACATAGAAAGTTATGTTAGAAGGTGCATAGAAAATCCAAGAAGCGTCATATCAGCAATCATCCAATTAAACTGTTACCTTGAAAATACCTCTACAATGACGTCATTTGCTGGACTTCCGATTCCGATTCGTGTACGGATACGGCAGGAATCGTCACAAGGAGCCATTCGATTTTCTACATATAAAACGCTCCCCATCCCAATTTTTTGCAGCACATCCGCATGCCACATCAGTACATCAGCCAATGAAGCTCAGCTTCAATCAGTTTAGTGTTCGTGTTATGATTCTTCTTCAAACACTATTTGACTTAAAACATGATGCCATGCACACTTTTTTATAGTTGGTGCAGCGGTTGAAACAAAAGGTCTGCTCCATCGTGCAGCCGACGTGTTCACAGCGGCTAAGGCAGGTTCGATACCCTCGTAAACAATCCCACTCGCACCGGGTGAATTTGCCGTTAATGGCTGCCGTCGTTGTGACAACCGTCGTCATGACGACAAGAAGAAACGCGATCTGTCAGAGAGGCACAACAAGGATAGGTATACAACATGATTACGGGTTTCCCCCGGTTATTCGTTGGTACATTCCTTTCTCGGTGTAGATGGACAGGCATACATATGAAAACGATTAAAGGTATCGCGAAATAACAGGATTCCAGGAAACATACAATGTTTTTCATTACCGAAAGTTTGGAAAATGATGGAGTACAGCTAAAGCGGTAAACCTTGTCACTGATGGAAATATGATTGCCCAATCCACGAAATTCTTGCTGACATGACCAGCATAGATTACTTCAGATACTATTGTCGTTAAATTACCTGTTGATGACTTACATTCGCAGACCCATTTGGAAGGGTATATGGCGAGGAATTTTGCATTGGGACATTCAGTTAAATTAATCTGGCTGTCACGCACCCACACTGGCACACACCCAAACCCACAACAATACACACACACATACACACAAACAAACAAACACAATATGTACGTTTATGAGTGCGTGCGTACATGAGAGCGTGTGAGCGTGCGTACGTGTGCGCGGGAGTGCGTGTATGTATTTCCTCACCATTGTCTGTGCATTCATCTTGGTTCGATATCTTGCCTGGTCAACGGAGCAACTAAAACAATTCACAAGTGAAATATCTGAGTGAGGAAATGAAACATTGTATGTCACAACATTTGGCTTGAGTGCATGAACCCTCTAATGTAACACGACACCTGTATTGCTGTTTTGCACCACAACAGCGACGACCGGCTGACAACACAATGGTAAGACGCCATGATACCCAACTGAAGACGATTCCGCGGCGGTCAGATTCCGCAACCATAACCAATACTATAACTACCGCAACCATCACAACTGCCAAAATCCCCAAACCACTAAAACCACAACAACAACAACTACTGCTATTATAACGACTAAGACACTAATACAACCACTATAGCCACCAAACCCTCCACAAACACAACAACCATAACAACAACCATACCATAACGACTACCAAACAACCATCCCTATAATATATATATATATATATATATATATACATATATCCCTATATAATATATATATATATATATGTATATATATATATATATATATATATATATATATATGTATACATACATATATACATATAATATATATATATATATATATTATAGGGATATAGATATATGTTGTACGCGTTTGCGTGTGTGCTCGTGTGCGCGTACGTATGTTTGCCAGTATAAATATATATATTTATACTGGCAAACATACGTACGCGCACACGCGCACACACGCAAACGCGTACAACATATGCACGTATCTCATGTATTAATTCTCGCATCTTAGAATTTTTATTAATCAGCTTGTGTGTATGTGTGTGTGTGTGTGTGTGTGTGTGTGTGTTTGCGTGTGTGAGTGTGTGTGTGCATGTGTGCATGTGTGCAAGTGTGTATGTGTGTATATGTGTATGTGTGTGTATGAGTGAGTATGTGTGTTTGCTTGTGTGTGTGTGTGTGTGTGTGTGTGTGTGTGTGTGTGTGTGTGTGTGTGTGTATGTGTGTGTGTCTGTGTGTGTGTGTGTGTGTGTATGTGTGTAAGTGTGTATGTGTGTACGTGTGTACTTGCGTACGTGTGAACGTGTGTACGTGTGTAGTGTGTACGTGTGTGTACGTGTGTGTACGTGTGTGTATGTGTGTATGTGTGTATGTGTGTATGTGTGTATGTGTGTATGTGTGTGTGAATGTGTGTATGTGTGTATGTGTGTATGTGTGTATGTGTGTATGTATGTTTGTGTATGTGTGTGTAAGTGTGTTTGTGCATGTGTGTGTATGTGTTTGTATGTGTTTATGTGTTTATATATGTGTATATGTGTGTGTATATGTGTGTGTGTGTGTGTGTGTGTGTATGTGTGTGTGTATGTGTGTATGTGTGTGTATGTGTGTGTGAATGTGTATGTGTGTATGTGTGTATGTGTGTATGTGTGTATGTGTGTATGTGTGTATGTATGTTTGTGTATGTATGTGTAAGTGTGTTTGTGCATATGTGTGCATGTGTTTGTATGTGTTTATGTGTTTGTATATGTGTATATGTGTGTGTATGTGTGTGTATGTGTGTGTATATGTGTGTGTGTGTATGTGTGTGTGTGTGTGTGTGTGTATGTGTGTATGTGTGTGTGTGTATATGTGTATGCGTGTAAGCGTGTACGCGTGTACGCGTGTACGCGTGTACGCGTGTACGTGTGTGTACGTGTGTGTACGTGTGTGTACGTGTGTGTACGTGTGTGTACGTGTGTGTACGTGTGTGTACGTGTGTGTACTTGTGTGTACGTGTGTGTACGTGTGAGTACGTGTGTGTACGTGTGTGTACGTGTGTGTACGTGTGTGTACGTGTGTGTACATGTGTATGTGTATGTGTGTGAATGTGTATGTGTGTATGTGTGTATGTGTGTATGTGTGTATGTGTGTATGTGTGTATGTGTGTATGTGTGTATGTATGTTTGTGTATGTGTGTGTAAGTGTGTTTGTGCCTGTGTGTGTATATGTGTGTATATGTGTTTGTATGTATGTATGTGTGTATGTATGTGTATATGTGTGTGTATGTGTGTGTATGTGTTTATGTGTGTGCATGTGTGTGTGTGTGTGTGTGTGTGTGTGTATGTGTGTGTATGTGTGTATGTGTGTATGTGTGTATGTGTGTATGTGTGTATGTGTGTATGTGTGTGTATGTGTGTCTGGATATTTGTATGTGTGTGTGTGTGTGTGTGTGTGTGTGTTTGTATGTGTTTGTATGTGTGTATGTGTGTATGTGTATGTGTGTGTATGTGTGTATGTGTATGCGGGTGTATGTGTGTGTGTATATGTGTGTATGTGTGTGTATGTGTGTGTATGTGTGTGTATGTGTGTATATGTGTGTATATGTGTGTATGTATGTGTGTGTATGTATGTGTGTATGTGTGTGTATGTGTGTATGTGTGTATGTGTGTATGTGTGTATGTGTGTATGTGTGTATGTGTGTATGTGTGTATGTGTGTATGTGTGTGTATGTGTTTGTGTGTGTATGTGTTTGTGTGTGTATGTGTGTGTATGTGTGTATATGTGTGCATATGTGTGCATATATGTACGTATGTGTGTGTATGTGTGTATGTGTGTATGTGTGTATGTGTGTATGTGTGTATGTGTGTATGTGTGTATGTGTGTATGTGTGTATGTGTTTTTGTGTGTATGTGTGTATGCATGTGTGTGTGTATGTGTGTGTGTGTGTGGGTGAGTATGTGTGTGTGTGTGTGTTTGTGTGTATATGTTAGTGTGTTCCTCTTAGGTGTACATCTCAGGCACCAAACTGTCATGGGTTAATCTGCCACCCCTCAGAAGAATCTTTTGGATCTTTAATTTTTTCCGAAACTGACCGTAGTTTCAGGGTGCTTACTGCTAAAGGTTCGAACGGAAGACACTGTTCAGCGCATGTTGCGTTGCTACAAAACTGCTCAAAATTGTTTAATGTGTGTCATGTTTGTTAAATGTCCGCTATGTATATTTTTTGAAACGGTCTTCTAGGTCCGTGTATATATCGTCTTTTCCGTTTTGAAATTTGCGAACTAAAAAGGAAAAGGAAACGGAAACAATATTCGTTTTTCATAAAGTACGAAAAACAAAAAATTATCTGCAATTCACGGTATTTCTAATACATGTTAGAAAAACGAAATAACGATAAAACAAACCATTTTTTCATTTTCATTGCTTTTTTTACGGTAAACGAAATATGACTGCAGCGCACCTCGTTTTTCGTTTTTGCACTTAGAAAGCTTCGGCTAGGCGACAAAAGTGGGTAGCTTCGTTGGGACAATTTGATCGCACTGGCGGCATTTAGAAAACAAATTCGCTGAAAGTGCATCGTTGCCGAAATGGTATCGTTGCCGATGCAACAAGTACGGGCGAATATTGGTCGTTCCGGCGCCGTTATATTATGAAAGGTTTCAACTATTAAATTAATAATACTCAACTTTCTGTGGAAAACTACTTTGTACTATTATGTGAGTGTTTGAAAATGTAAATAATAGTGAAATGTACTTGAATGCATTTATTAATGTTTTGACAAATGTACTCGTACTTGACGTCGCATTCTGAGATCGAATAAACATTTCCAGTAACGTAACATGCCTCATACACTATTGAATTATATATATATATATATATATATATATATATATCAGTCAATATAAATTCGAGTATTTTTTCCAAAATACTAATCTTTGCATTCAAATATGCTTTACTATTGTTTACATTTTCAAGCACTTTCACATAATAGTACAATCTCAAACACTAGTTTTATATTATGTATCTCTGATAAATATAATAACTATTAAAATAGTTTACCACGGAAATTTGAGTATAATTAATAATCGAAACCTTTCATAAAACAACGGCGTCAAAACGACCAATATTCGCCCGTACTTGTTGCGTCGGCAACGATGCCACTTCAGCGGCGATGCAATTTCAGCGAATTTGTTTTTAAAACGCCGCCAGTGCAATCGAATTGTCCCGCCGAAGCCACCAATTTTTGCCGCCTAGCTGAAGAGGTAAGGCAGCCGAAGCTTCCTAAGTCAGCGAATTTGTTTTTAAAACGCCGCCAGTGCAATCGAATTGTCCCGCCGAAGCCACCAATTTTTGCCGCCTAGCTGAAGAGGTAAGGCAGCCGAAGCTTCCTAAGTGCAACAACGAAAAATTAGTGGCGCTGAATCACGGTACCTACCGTTATTTACTAAACCGTTTTGAAAACTACTCAGTGAAAATACGAAAACGAGCCATTTTCCTATTTTCGTTTAGTAATGTTCAAATGGGTGAAAGGTAAAACAGCAATCAAACCCATTTTCCCATTTCCACTTTTGCAAAATGAAAATAGGTAAACGATAAAACGGTAAATCAATCGTTTTCCTATTTCTGTTTTGCTCACCACAAAAACGAAAAACGTAGTGCTGTACTATGCGCTATTACGCATGCGCAATGGAAGTGGGCGTTTCGCAACAGTAACACATTACCCATAATCCTAAACCACCGGGCGCGGCGCTGTACGAACATGGCCTCGCCGCAGGGAATTTGGACTACTCGTCACTAACAAAGTAACCCTTGGACTCCTCCACTGACAGTGTCATTCGTGGGTCACATATAACACCCATACCCCTCCAGTGAAGTGTCTGCTGTGGTATGAATTGATGAGACATGAAATATAGTGATCCCATTGCCGTTATGCGTGGGACAAATGCTCTAATAGTCATGCAAAAAATTATAGCTAGGGTAAATACACACGTCTACCAACTTAAATTAACAATTTTTATATAAGAAATACACTTTGAATTAAAAACACTTTAAGCCACACAGAAAAACATTTTGATTGGTTTCATATAAACCACTACCTTAATGATTCCGATTCTACTCCTAAAGAATATAACAATCACTACCATATTAACAATCGGCTAAAACCGTCATCATAGTCCACATAAACAGGCTAAAGTATTACAGGTAAATAAATTGTATGACTGTTTTTAGTACCCGGTAATTCAGAACACCGCCTTTTTGGCACCAGTAATTCCATACACTTAAGGTTCATACAATAAACTCAACTCTTTACAGAACTAACATACAGGTTCACCCTGTACTTAGTTTTGACCAGAACAGCTTATTTACATGTTTATTGTAAGCATGTCATAGCTTCAGGGATCAGCCCAATCTGATCTGTCAGGTATGTGGTACTTCATGATGTATGCGTATCTAGCCATGCCTCACTTCTATGATAATTTATTTTTTATAATATACTCACATACGGTGAAACGGTGACAACTCCAGGGGTGTATCACGTACTGGGTAGCGTGTGGGTAGCGCTGTACGTGTGTAAATTTACCTTGTTTGATCTTTAATCAACGAATAATTTCGCACTATATTAACCACCATAAAGCTTAGCTCTAGAAATACTAGCGCTAACCAACAGCATCGTGAAACAATATTAACTTGAACGCAACAGGTAATTATTAATAGGACCTAACATAATGTCTTAACAAAAAACATGGTTTGACGCAACAGAATCCATGACCAATGGACATCAGTATATGTCATAGTGTGGAGAAAAACAGGAATAGGTGGTAATAAGGCATTATGATTCCTCCTACTTTTTACCTGCGTTTTAATGTGGCACGCGCATACATAAGATATAATTCATGGTCAATTAATCCTTCTACGTAAGTAGCACCCAAACAAGTCCAGCCTACCTGCTCGACCATCCTTGCTGCGGCACTTGGGACATTGCGGGTTGGTCGCCCACCAGATGTTCAAACTGGGCTTACACCCACTTTGCGACTGGCAGCAACTTATGCATTTATTTAAATAGTACTTGAAGCTACTAAGGTGTCTCTACCTTGAAAACAAATAAGACAGATGGGTGTGAAAAACCCCGGTTTATACATAGTCCTCAATTAATTTGTGACTGGAGGTGGTCCTACGCATATGACGCACATTTCCTGTGTTTACTCTGTCGTTACTGTTTGAAAAAATGAAAGTTTGCAAGTGTATCACAATTAAAATTATACCTACCCAATCCTAAAAGGTGTACAATTAGTAACAGTCGTGACATTTGTCTCTCACACCGTGTATTATAAAGTCAGGCTAATGAAAATGTCACACTAAGACCTTTCATGATATATTTGGATATGTTTGCTCGCCTTGTAATTTTTATAGTGGGAAAAAGTGGGCGTAAGGAGCCAAAAACTTCCAAAATGACATGTCCAATTAACGTTTCCAAAGTTAGAAGCGCTACCATACAAAATCAGTGCTGTATTTGTTATGTCTGAGTTCATAGTATAAATGAGGTATGCTCTCAGAGTTTAGAAATGAGAAATAAAAAATGACAGTGGATTTTCCATAAAGACCACTTGTTGCGTGTCCAATGTCATTGGTATTGATTGGTTCAATATATTAATTTATTTTTGTTATTGCTGGGTATTTCGACATGTATTCTTTTCTTACAGAGTTAACGAAGCAATACTGAAACAAATGATGGAGATACATCTTAATGTGATGAAAATATAGCACATTAAAGTTTAAAAAACGTAGTGTGGCATTTTGACTGCGTATCCAGCGTCATCAACGGAAAAGGCTACGTACAAAAACCTAGAAAACGTAGACCTCTTTTACGTTTTTCATGCCTACCAGCTACCCCTGCGACAGCTCCCTAGATGGGAGTACTATTATCATAACGAAAACTTAAAAAACATCACTCAAAGCGCCTTGATCCATTAATATGGTCAATGCATCAGTGTCTGACGCCTCCACGCTCTTAAACCTTTCCGACTCTTAGACGATATATTTTGCGAGCAATGGACGGATGTTTATTAAATTTAGAGGAAATTGTACCAGAAACGAATGTGAATACGGTAACTAAAAAAGCAGTACGATATAGTCTTATAAATGATGTGTGAGCCAGCGATCGACCTTTACCTAAAATTGTGCTGATCAGCCGGACCAGCAACTTCAAAGTTGCTGGTCCAGCAGCAAAGTTACTGGTTTATTTTACCATTTTACCATTTTACCAGTGGCCTGCTAAACGACATTGAAAAAATGCACAGTTGTACTACCAGCTGTAAAATCCTTTAATACATATGTCAGACAGGTGTTTTCCTGATCATAGGTACACATGCAACGCGACTTTAGGTATCAGCAGACTGCTAATTTTTAGATAACTGGTTTCAGATAACTGGTTTCAGACTTATTTCTACAATATTTTTTTAATAACTGCGAAAAACAAAGATTTGGGAAATTTTTCTTAATTTTATTTAATTGAAACAGGCGACAGACACTGGCAGACAACCATCCATAAGCCATATTTTGCAAATGTCATTAAGAATCGCAGTCATGGTCAGCGGCAACAGCAATGCTTTAATCACTGCAAGATCTTAGACAATATATATGAATCTTCTGGCTCGAGCCACAAGATTCATAATTAATGTCCGACGAGTCAACGCCATCACTTGGGCCAGCAGCTGTGGCTTCCAACTGGTCCATGTCTTCCTTTCCTTGGTTCCCACTACCATCAGCCTGTACTTAAAACAGAACCAGAAGAGCCATACTCAGAAAGTGTTCCATTCATAGATTATGCAACCACATAAATTGTGCCAGCCAGGAGTCTCGGAAATGTCAGTGACACTTGTCAGTATGGTAGGCCAGATCTTTTTCGCATTTTTCTAACAGTTTCCCCAGCAGATTTTGGCAATAGCGGCTTCTCTCAAACATATTCGAAAGGCATAGACCGTGTGGATATGATGATGGCGGCGCCAATGATGATGCCTCGTTTTGATTTACGTGCGCAATGCGTGGGCGTTGCGTTTCACGTTAAAATAAATTGTTCAATATCGAGCGTAAAAACGTTTTTTGTAAACGGCGTCTTCAGGTAACCAGTCGTGACAATACGCTGATACGTACTGTTGTAGAACGTTCTAAAATACCCCCCACCAAAAAAAAAGTAAGGAACCAGTAACTCAAAAACGTTACTGACCCGACGGCAACGTAGGTGGTCAGTGACCGGGTCATATATTTCGAACGCTGATGTGAACACAGCAATAAGCAAATTATCATTAAGTTGATATACACGAATAAATTGTCCTGCGAGAAACTGAGATGTCTAAGTTGCTTGATGACGTTGGACAAGCCAAATTGACCAAAGGTCATTACAGATATAAATCGGTGCAGTAATTAGCACCGATACCCTAACTGATGTGTTAGAAACAGGTTGCTCGTCTTTGACATGGAAATTGGCTGGTTACTGTCAACACGTAAACTTCTCTATAACTAATTTACTTTATGTAGGAACCCGCAGTGTACATTTGGAAAATAAGATAAGAAAGCTTGCATACCAATAGAATGTAATTTGGGTGAACTTGATACACATGTTTGGAGATGTATAAACATTACACGTGGTGGTGACGCTGGAC
The DNA here is from genome assembly GCA_963995525.1 of Escarpia spicata. Classification (NCBI taxonomy): domain Eukaryota; kingdom Metazoa; phylum Annelida; class Polychaeta; order Sabellida; family Siboglinidae; genus Escarpia; species Escarpia spicata. The sequence goes on along the minus strand of OZ023206.1, from coordinate 7,713,856 downwards.
ACGTGATGACGCTGAATACGCAGTTATGATAAGGTGTTTTCCTGCATGGAATAATATTAATAACTGTAACAAATAGTTTAGTATAATGTAAAGATAATGCCTACCACATACCATTACTAAGGTAAAATTAGAAAATGGCTCGTTTTCCTATTTTAATTATGTAGTTTTCAAAACTGTTTAGTAAATAACTGTAGGTACTGTGATTGCGCTGCAGTCGTGTTTCGTTTTCCATTATGATGCAGTAAAAACGAAAAACGGTTTGTTTTATTGTTATTGTGTTTTTCTTACATGTATTAGAAATACCGCGAATAGTAGATTGTATTGTTTTTCGTACTTCAAATATAAAAACGAAAAACGAACATGGTTCACCTTTTGTTTTTCGTTTGCAAATTTCTAAATGGAAAAGGAAAACACAGTATATACACGGGTATTACATTGCCCCTTACCTTAGTTTTGATAAGCATGAAACTGCGTGGTTTCTGGCCAGCTGCGTGTTCTCGTGAGTATTCTTCTTAGCTGTGGTTTCTCTCTTAACAGTTCCACTAAATACGAACGCGTTTGAGCGCATGCGTTAAAGAAGTAGTGTTGCACCCCTTGACATGCTGCCGGCTTGTGCCTTAAAGAGGATACGGTCGCTCAGTGAAGAGCAAGACTAATTATGTCTTGCCAACATGCCATAATATGTACACAAGGCAGAGGAGTCCGCCAGCACTACATGCTTTGGCTCGCTGCGCTTGTTGGCGTAAACGTAGGCTAGATAATGTTACATGCCAAATTGTTAGCTTTATTGAGTTCCTTTGAAGTGGTGTTGTCAATATTCACTGTCTATTGTGTCTGATATTTTGTACTATACATTTACTTAGAAGCGGTTTAACATATGGGTTTCAAGCTAAGGGATCGTCTCATAAATCCGCAAAGTCCAAACAAACGTATATAGCTTTTCAAATTGGTTGAGTACGTCAAACCACCATCACCAGTAAATGGCGCGGTACTTGCGAATATGACCGATCCAAAGAGGTTTTCAATCCACAGCCAGTACCCAATTAAACTGACATGACATGGTTGCTCAGATATTATCCACGAGGCTGCACGGTTTTCATATCCACAACATCGTCAATGTGCATCGATACATGTTACACTCGCTAGTTGACATCTGTGTAGCAGTGTCATTTCCCCGCGATACATGTTGACGACGAAACCACCACCTACGCAAATGTGGGGATTTACGATGTTTGAGACCTTGCGACAACCCCTAACCCCGACGCGACCTCCCACGATTGCCCTCACGATGTAGCATGTCAAGTCAACAGCAGTGTGTCAGGGCAGCTCGGCACGTCCAGCCTGCCGGATCGAGGGTAAGGGCCACTCGTACCTCGAGTGGACGACCACAAGAGGGTCACAGTTTGACGCAATCCGCTTCTAAATAGGTAGATCTATTTTATTGTAAACTCGTGACTGCCGACTGACCATGTCGTCTGTGAAGACGTCGAGTATTGTTTATTAATAATAAATTATGTATATAGAATCACGTGCATACACATGTATCTATGTGGTTGTGTGCATGGTGCGTGCGTTCATGTATGCGCGTGTGTATGCGTGTTCGAGTGCGTGCGTGTGTTGTAGTAATTGTAATCACGAAGAGATACACCATGATTACACACACATACACACACACGCGCACACGCACACACACGCACACCCTCATATAAACTATTTCACTTCAACATTTCCATTTCTTTTCATTCATATGTCGACATTGCTAGCCATTAGTACGTTCTGTGAGGGGGAGGGCAGAGCAAAGACGACAACATCATCATAGGGAGGATGGAACGGCGGGAGGGAAGGGGAAGGGAGCGAGGGAGGGAGGGGAGGAAGAGAAAAAGACAGATAGAGACAGAGAGCGAGAGAGAAAGAGAGACAGAGACAGAGACAGAGAC